>JAOEHX010067726.1:1267-17929 GCA_025448015.1 Bolborhynchus lineola
ACAAATTGAGATGTATTGAAAACTCTGAAGTTGAATGAGACTCACTGGGCAATATTAACACACACTCAGAGTGTCTTGGTCTCCTTTGAATGCAGCCCTCATGGGAGTAATTATCTTAACTCAGCCTTTAAGTGAATTGGCTGCCAACAGCAAAGCCAACAAAGAATGTCTCATGCATTCAAGGTGGAAGTCCATACTTGTATCTCAATATCAGTTTTGAAACCAAATATATCTGGCAGGTGAAACCAAGGAAGCAGTAGCGTTTCATGGAAAAGTACATAGTGCAGCACTACTGGTACATTTTTAATTAGTTGAGGTAATATTTTTTTTTTTTTTGTTTAATGGTTTGAACTTACTATCATTCAGCAGCCTATCACTGTTCGTGTCCTGCCACTCTAAGAAGTAAGTCTGAACATCATTTACCACTCTCTGTCCAAAGAGCCTGAATCCAATTTATTAGAACAGAATGAATATAGCCTTTAACTTCTCTACAGAGATACTATTGTTAATTAAAACAAAATCCTTTCCATAAGCAGTGCTAACAGTTCTAGCTCTGCATCCATTCTCCAAACAATGTACGACATTGATGGGTAAACTCAATTAAAGCGTGAACATTATAGAAGTAATGTGGAGAGCTGAAGTGATCTTTACCAATCCACCTTTAAAAATTGCAATAAATATTTCAAAATGAAATGTTCATAAATTATGCTGAGGATACCCGTTTGTTAGATTGGATGGACATTCAATTCAATTATTCTCAGTAAGATTGCTTTTGGCTAGGCAATGGTGTTTGTTTTCTCACTAATTATGTTATACTATCTTGCAAATATCTTAAAACCAGAGTGTGTCTAGTGCAAAAAACACTTCTGCTTTTTCCATACCTAACAATGAAGCGGGGTTTCTTCTGTGATTTGACATTTTCTTGCAGTTCACTTTTTCAAGGTAACAAATATTTTTATATAGCATGCACAATATCTAAGTGTATACAGTAGTTGCTGTTAGAGTGCACTAACTCCTCAAGCAAAACACCAGGACCTAAAAGATATACATACAGAATTCTAATGAGCTGAATTACTTTCTGCAAATGTTAAAACCATGCTTGGGGATTGATCTATTGATTGACACTTAAAAAATTAGGTGATTTAATGAAGAAAAGAAATATGCCAAAAAGAAAGGAACAACTCCTTTGTTACGTCCTCCTGTATTTGCTAGTTGCCCTGGGTTCAGCAGTAGCAGTCATTTTTCTCCTTATTAGTAGCTGATGTACTGCTGTGGTTTTGACTTTCGGCCTAGGAACACACTGATAACACTGATGTTGTTAGTTACTGCTGAAATGTTTTGGTCTGACCAAGGACTTTCTGAGTCTCATGGTCTGCCAGGGATGAGAGGAAGCCAGGAAGCAGAGACAGGACACCTGACCTAAACTGACCAAAGAGGTATTCCATACCACAGCACATCATGCCCAGGATGTAAAAACGAGGGGCAAGGACCAGGAAGGGCTGGGTTCGTGGTGGGGTGGGGCTGGGTATCAGTGATGAGCAGTTGTATTCTCTTCCCTTGTATTTCCCTTGCCATTATTATTGGTGGTAGCAGCAGTTGTTTTTGTTATACCTTAGTTACTGGGCTATTCTTATGTCAACCTGTGGGAGTTGCATTCTTCTGATTCTCCTTCCCATCCCTTCGGGAGTGGAGGGAAAGGAAGAGGGAGGAGTGAGTGAGCAAATTGTGTGGCTGACTGGGCTTAAATCACGATGCTAGTAAAGTGAGATGCTGATTTCCTTGTTGTGTCTCCTTGCACAGGGGGCAACAATTTTCACTCTATCCTTTTCAGTGACTTCACAGAAGAGCTTAAAAACTGGTTTTATCTCCTAGGCAAGATTTTCCTATGCATAGAGGTATCTGTCAAGTAAAAGATTCATCATTAAGAACCTTTGTGTTCCACCAGTCTACTGAAGATAAATCTGCTTCTCTGAACTGCAGAGATGGAGATACAACTCAGCGCAGACCTCTGTTTTAAATCATTGTGCTGGGAACTGGATAACCAAGGAACTATAATGGAACTATCAAGCCACATTTATGTTTTTTTTTTTTTTCATTTGTCTTGGGTCCTTCCTCTTAGATTTACAGTTTTAAGTTTGTTACTTGTAGTCATCAGTTTTTAATATCTTTTACAAGAAAATCTGCATAATCAAGACTGAAGTTTTATGAAAAAAATTTTCAACATTTTTTTTAGATTTTCAACCAGAACTTTGTGGAAGCATCCATCTTTAACAATTTTCATTAGTGGTGTTTCTGGGCTGAACTGTTCTTTTAATGTCAGTGAAATATTTCAATAGGCATATTCTGAATTTTTTAGATTTATCTTATTAGGATTTCCATAAGCTTTATTTTGCACTTGAGTGTATTTTAACAATTCAGAGGGCTTCAAATTTTTATTCCATTTTAAGAGATGACTTCTGCTTGATTTTGCCAGGGTAGAATTGAAACAAAAATATCCACTTTATAAAAAGCTGTACTTAAAGATGACTATTTAACTCACATTGAAAAAGATTAAATTACTTCAGTCCACGGGATAACTTTATTGGAATTGAAATGTGCTAAACAGCTGCAAGTACCAAAGTATAAAAGAAGTGGGGAAAGCCTTTGTTAGTAGTACATCGATACTGGATGTATTGAAAACTGATTCTTGGCCACTGTTTTTCTAGACCCTTAAAGAAAACATTTTTAATGTTAAAATACACTTTCTACCATCTATCCTCCATTTGATAAAGCCCCCGAAAATGATAATGGGAGAAATATCTATGGATGTGATGAGGTAGTATATTTAAATTGCTTTTCTCTGAAGATTAGTGACACACAATATTTTAAATCTACTAATCTTAGTGATGGGTGCATAAGGAATACTTGTATATCTAATAGTTTTAATTCTATTAATATGCATTTATTTTGTACTTGGCAGGATGGCCCAGAGGCTAAGGTACTTGGCTTAGATGTAAGAAAAGCCAGGGTGAGTTTTCAGTTAAGGCACAACTATCCTTTGTGTCGTGGGGTTGATCATCACAATTTGCCTGTGTCCTTGCTCTCCATCTGTAATGTAAAAATTGTGTTTCCCTCACAGAGCTTTATAATTCTAAAGAACCATTCATCGCTGTGACAGATTCAGACACTGTGGTGGAGTGTCTGGCTTCTGCCTCCATAGAATAATAAATTCAGGCAATTTGAGAAAGAATCCACTAGATAACATTGGCCATATCACTTACAGGAGGTACTGATGCACCTAATAATCACGCACTAAAATAGTGACCTTTACAAGAATATCCACTTCAAGTACGATAGGAGCAAATCAGAACAATCTGTGTGTAACCAAATGATCTTTCTCAGTCTGTACAGTTGCATGTGACCCAATTAAGTGACTGATTATTGTAATGTCAGAACCAACTTTAAAGGCACAACTGAACTTTTTTGATCTTTCTGTTGAATAGGCAGCATTAGACCAGATTCAGGTAAGAAATATTTCCCGCTGTGGGTGGTTTATTCTATATTTTCTAAATACTAGGAAGAACGAGAATTATTTTATTTATTTTTCTTTTTTATCAGTTTTATAAATACTTCCCATAAATGCACGTGGGAACATGAAAAAGACACTGCTCACAGGCAATAAGCCCCTGGTCTGCAGCTACTGAATCTTGCAGTTTCTGCCTGTGGACATGCTTTGAAGTCAGAGGTTGTGTTAATTTTTCACTGTTAATGACCTGGCTAGAATCCAACGAAAGCTGCAAAGGTGAGATTTTAATCAATATACTACACCCTTATTTCCAAGCAATTTTTTGTCATTGGTAACTTGTATAGAAGATCCTACACAGGAGTATTTTGTGTCTCCTAATGTAGGTCTGGCTGGTGGACAAACAGCTTATGGTTTACAAAATGAGGCAGTATAGGGTGTCCAGATATCTGCAAAAAACTACTCTGGAAACCCTTTTTTAAGATATAGGAAAAACATGATTATGCAATGAACAACAGAAGAGATAAAAGTGATGATGAATATTTATCTGTATTTTACTCTTTGCAGATAACTTTCCATGCTGTCTCCTGTTGACTTTTCATACCTATGTAAGTTTTGTAATGATATTATGTGCAGAAGTCAGGCTCCCTAACCTGAGCCTTATTCCTGTTGACAATAGGGAATTAAAAAGTAGGACAGCTGGCATAGCATCACCTAAATTCTTATTAAAGTATATATTTTAGCTCAGTTTTATACGAATGTTTAGTATGTAATGGAAGATGCATAACGGCCTATTAAACAAACAAACAATACAGCAAAACAACTGTGAGGAGTGAAGGTGATAAGATTTGCATGAAAAATAGTTTGGGAATGAGCTCTGAGGCCTTGATGCTTAACAAGCCCTGGGGTGATAAACTGGAAGGTTGTAGGACAGGGAAGGTCGAAAAACAAGCCTTGAAGGGATGGGCTGGGATGTTGCTGTGGCAGGAGTCTCAGTTGGAGCCAGATGATGTGGGGGTTACGAGAGGGTCTGAGACAGTGGGGTCAAGCTGTTGCCGACTGGACAACATGTGCTCAGCACTGTGATTGGACTCTTTACCTGGAGATTTTTACAGGGGCTAATGAAACTGAACGTGGCATGTTTGTGCAGGTTGGGAAAGTACGGAACAAGGGGATAAAAAGGGCTTGATTGTAATAAAGTTGGATTTCAGTCTCCTCATCAACTTGAGTCCATGTTGTGATATGCCACAAACAACCAAAGAGCAAAACAAAACAAAAACCTCAGCTTTAAACAGCCATATTGGTAATGATTTTAATTTCAGAAGATAATAAAAAAAATTGGCTTTTGTGTTTGAAAACAAACTAAAATGCATAGAAACTGATGACTGAACCTTCAGCTAAGTTATTGTAAAGAAAAAGCCCAAGATTTCCTTTCAAGTCTCTTAAGCTCCTTGCAGACACTGTGGTTTTTCTCTTCCTCTACTGTATTTGAGAAATTGGCTGTGGAGGATGTACTGGATGATCCAGGCTTCAAAGAGATCTTTGACTTTGTCCCTTTTAGTCAGCCATCTCTGCAGTGAAGTATGACTTGGCGTCAGCTTATCAGACTTATTTTCCTTTGACCTGGAAGGTGCTATTCTGTGATCAAAGAGCAGCATGTTCGATAGTCATGATTTCTATGAGTTCCTCATGCTGGCTGAGCAGGCTCTGGAACAAATGAGTTCCACAGTGATTTTCTCAGGAATATGAAGACTAAAAAGAAAAACTCCAAAGCCAGGAATCACACCAGTCTTCTTTAGAGGCACAGTTTGTGAGTTGGATGATTTGTCTGACATTTCACTTCTCATAGAGTGACCTTGTCTTTGTGAACTCTTTCTGCCTGAAAATGAAGTGCAAAAACTGATCACTGCACTACAGGTGACTGTCAGACAAATTACCATCCACCTAGCAAGCAGTTAAGAGACCTCTGATGTGCTTGCATGCCCATCTAGCATCTTGAGAACTTACTTTGTACACAATGCAGTTCTGTTCTTTTTTAGTGAAACATTATTTGGAGTCTCTTCTGAAGGAGAACTGCTAAGAAGACTACTGGATGGTGAACCAGGTAGTGTTCCAACATTTGCACTAGTGATAATAGTTTGATCATTTTATCTGGACTATAGATTGCGCTTTTTTTGTCAGGACTAGAGGCTTTGGCATGTTCAAGAGCTCTCATGAAGTTTTGGACTAATAGATACTTCTCTAGAAGAGCTGTTTTCTGAATTTGTGTCACACATCTCTGTACTCTGGTAGTGTTCTTCAGGTTATTTGGATTATTACTCTTTTTTGCCTGTTTTTCTTTTTTTTTTTTTATGAATACTTGGTCAAGAGTATGTGGGGGTTTGTGTTTGTTTGGTTTTGAGTTTTTTTTGTCTTGTGAATCTCTGTTGTTTTTTATGCATTGGCTCCTTTAAGACAACTTTGCTCTGTTATGTTCCCAAATACATCCCCCTTTTCAAGTTAGAAAAAATACATAGTTCAGAAAATGATAGAAAGAACTGAATCTTCTCAGAAGTCACACTCTCACCTATTTTCTTATTATTCATATTAGAGCTTTCCTGGCTACCATTCATATCATAGAATCATAGAATCATAGAATAGTTAGGGTTGGAAAGAACCTTAAGATCATCTAGCTCCAACCCCCCTGCCGTGGGCAGTGACACCTCCCACTAAACCATGCCACCCAAGGCTTTGTCCAACCCGGCCTTGAACACCGCCAGCAATTTTATTTTTCTGTAAGGTGTTCTGTTGTAAAGACAGTCCAAGGTATGGTACCTTTTCCTTTGTAATGATAGCTTTCTCTATATTTATTTTGGTCCAGTCACTGGAGTAAGGTAAGGAGCAATATGTGAAAGCATAGTAGCATCTGTCCTCCACCACCAGTAGGATAGGCAAAATGTTAAAGCTGTATGAAATTCGACTTCATTTGGTACTTCATAGTTTATCATCTTCTCTATGGGAAAAGTTTAATAAGTGATCGTATATTAGGAAACCTTTAAGAAAGAGCAAATGCCTGGCAGCTTTTTCGTCTTGAGCTATAATGATAGTATATTTTTGGCAACTGAGGAAATCTGACTGTGTCTTTGATTTCTTGGGTAATTAGCAAATGAGCAACACTCGTGGTTAGCAACCACCTTACCCTGCTGAGCAGCTGGGATTGTGTTTCAGGATCTTCTCTGAAGGCTTCTAGTCAGTCTGATCAGTGATCTGCTAAGGGGATCCCTTTGTGCAGGCACTGGGCTTGCAATAACCCACCAAAACTAGTGGATTATATCTCAGATAATGTTGCCTTTCAGGGCCTAATGCTCACAGAGTAAATACTGCAAATTACCACTTCATGCACCACACATTTTAATGGATCCTCCATCATAAAATAAGTGCTTTGAAGTGATGAAAAAAGAATTAATTAAACTCACTTTAAGGAAAAAACATACATGAAGGAAAAATTTGAGAGAACTGAGAGATTCCCAGCAGTGGAAAGGTGCAGTGTCATGGTCTTAAGTAGTGTGCCCATGAGGTCTCTTGCTGTGGTCAGTAGAGAGAAGGATAAGCATGGTTTAGGGGATATGTGGTACATATGAGTATTCTGGTGATACAAATATTTTTGTAGAATCATCTATTTCTCCAGTAACTACAAAGAAGAAATAAATAGATGGTTTATATATCTAAGTGTACAGTGAGATGAGTCAAATCCCATCTCTGCTGTATTTACTGAGGCTCCACAGAGCCTCAAGCATCTTTTTGAACTGATAGAGCATCCTAGAGTCTAGCGCACAGCAGTGAGGGTTATTCTGAATATGTTAAACACTAACTAGTGATGCTCTTATTTTTACTCTATGAAGGGTTAAAAAGTTTCTAAAGATTTGATTGTAAATAGCCTGCAGGTGATATATAAAGGGCTGAGTCTTCAGTAAACTCTTTTTGTATACATGGTACCTGGCTGATTATTAACATGGTGTTGCCTGAGTAGTCATATGGCTGGGTATAATTCCTTGAATATAAAATCAAGTTTCTTTAGATGCAGCAAAGCATATAAGACCTTGCCTAGCTTGAAGCACTCAAGTAGAGACACGATGCCACAGACAGCTTTAAATACAGGTGCTTTAAGTACTTTTTACTGGATCAGGGTCTGTCTGTGTTTACCTCAGTCTCTCAGTTTGACTGTGAGCAGCAAATGAACCAAGGAGAAAAGCTTTGAGAAAAGCTTTCTGGCCAAAGAACATGAAAATCGAATTTTGGGCTGCATAAAATTCTCAAACAATCCAAATGATGAAACAGATTATTACTGGTATTTCATATAGCCATTGTATGTAAAGAGGATTATGTAATGAATAAAAAATAAAAGCTTTCAGTTAAAAAAAGAAAAACAACAGCAAAAAAACCAAAACCAACAAAAACAAACAAAACAAACAAACAAACAAACAAACAAACAAAACCAAAAAACAACAAATTGGAAACTTATTACGATATGAAAGTTATCAGTTTATATACTCCATACCAAATGTGCTTGAAGCATGATATCTGAAGGGGGCCTATAGGGATGCTGGGGAAGTCCCCTTCATTAGGGACTGTAGTTTTAGAGCAAGGGGTAACGGGTTCAAACTCAAAGAGGGGAAATTTAGATTGGGTATGAGGAAGAAATTCTTTACTGTGAGGGTGGTGAAGCCCTGGAATGGGTTGCCCAGGGAAGTTGTGAATGCTCCATCGCTGGTGGTGTTCAAGGCCAGGTTGGACAGAGCTTTGGGTGACATGGTTTAGTGGGAGGTGTCCCTGCCCATGGCAAGGGGGTTGGAACTAGATGATCTTAAGGTCCTTTCCAACTCTAACTATTCTACGATTCTATGATTGTCTAAAAGACTTAAAAATACATGATTGCACTAAGGAAAAAGCATTTATAGTTTATATTAACATAATCAGTGCTTATACCTGTAAGTAGTCAATTTTGCTTTTAAGTAACTTTAATTATTAAGTTAAGCTTATGTTGCAAGGAGGTTTCTGTGAAAACAATGGATACAATAAGATTATATGATATATTGGAGTTAAGAAATATTAAGTGCTATTTACTGATTAGTTTTCTTAAAGAAAGGGAGGAAGGAAAGGGAAGACTTTGTTACCCAGGGCATGGAGAAGGCTGAGGTACTCAATGACATTTTTGCCTTGTTCTTCACTAGCAAGTGCTCCAGCCACACTGCCAAGTCACAGAAGACAAAGGCAGGGACTGGGATAACAAAGAACCACCCTTGGTGGGAGAAGAGGTTTGAGACAATCTAAAGAACCTGAAGGTACACAAGTCCATGGATCCTGATGTGATGCATGCACAGGTCCTGTGAGAGATCGCAAAGGAAGCAGCTAAGACACTACCCATCATATTTGAGGAGTTGTGTCAGTCTTGTGAAGTTCCTGCTGCCTGGGAAAGCTGAAATATAACCCCTGTTTTTAAACAGGGTGGTCAGTGTCGCCTCTGTGTCCAGCAAGATCATGGAACAGATCCTCCTGTAAATGATGCTAAGCCATATGGAAAAGGGGGTGATTGGTGACAGCTAATGTGGCTCCATTAACAACAAATAATGCCTGACAAGGTATGCCTTGTGAATGACCATCTTTATCATTAGTGTTCTGGTTTGTAGTCTCTCTCATTTCATAGATTTACTCTGGCTATGTTAGCTCTAGTATCACAATGATTTGAGCCAATAATAAAACGAAATGAGCAAACACAGCAGTGAGGATTTTAAATGAGAAAGAAATAAGACTTCATTACAGATAGTGTAATAGGAGTCCCACTGAAGTCAATAGGCATTTGCACATGGACTAACTCTACTGGAACAGGGCTCTAAATAACCCTATTATAATTTATTCAGCTAGAGAGTCAAATGAGCACCTATATACTGCTGTTCTGAAACAGTGAAGGCATTTTTCCAATAAAAATATAGAATACCTTTAATTTGGTATTCCATAGCTTATTCAAGAAAAGATTTAAAGTACATTTTAGTGGAACCTGTGAAGGATTTTGATATTTTGGCTTACAAATCACTATAATTGCTGGATTTTTCAGAAACAGCTTTTTAACATTTTTTTCTTACTCTAATCTATGGAAGAGTTGGAAAAATGAGCACAAATATCTATGAAGTGTCAGGAAGAGCCAATATACTTGACTTCTGCAATATGCATGTACTGAATAGAGCAGGTCAAGCCATCTATTGTATATAACTACTTTGGGATTTAATCCGTTTTTCTATCTGTGAATTATCCATGACCTGCTAATGATTTTTTTATATGAATGTGTGTGTTTTATGTAGTTCATCAAATACTCTTACAATCACATTAAGCTTGTAGAATTTTGCAAGTGCTCCTCTGAGTATGATTTGCAGAATGAGATATTCATGTTGGTTACTGGTCACACAAAGTGTTTCTATCCTGTTATTTTTTGACATAATGTCTGCAAACAAGACCACTGGAATAACTGGATCTTTATAAAGAGGGTACTAGTTAAGAAGAAAAGCAAGTGTAGTGAATCTTAAAGCCGTTGCAGTCTGTTTTTTGTACTTCTGTACTGCAGCAGTAACATACATAGCATTATCTGTACAAGGAATTTAAGCTCTTTCTTGAGCAAGAAGGCATAAGCTAGCATAAGCTAGATTTATGTGACACCTTCTCAATACCTAGAGACTATAAGAAACAGCTGCTTTGGAATCTTTCCTCTCTGAGCATAGTAAAGCTCCTTGTGAAGCAAAATGGGCAGTCAGATTTTACAAAGATATTCTGTATTCAGTATTGCCATTTCTATAATCTTTTTAATAGGACTTCTTTTGCCTAAGTATAGAAATCAAATATATAACAGTTTCAGAAGACTTGAGCTGTCTCTCTTTTTTAAGGTCTCAGTGTGCAGGTAGTCATATTTCAAAATATTTTTGTCACATCTGCAAAACTTTTTTTACTGAGCTTCTTAAGGAAACGGTGGTTTAAGACCTCTCTGTGCATCACTTTCTCCAATAACTTTTGAAGTTAGCCAGCCAATTTCTATCAGATGAGAAAGAAGGGTTGAAGTTTCAACATTCTTAACTTCCTGCCCCCACTCCAAATTGGTAAGTGGAATGCAAAGAGAAAAAAAGTTACCATCTCCAGGGAAAAAAAGCCTGGTAGCACTGACATGTCATACATCCTGTGTGGCAGCAGCTAGCTTGCTGTATTGCGTGTGGTTTTATGTGTGTTTATTATAAGAGACAGGATTTATTGTGGTGTTCTGAGAATGCCCTGAAGGCATTGAGCTGTATCAGACTAGTCTTCGTTAGTTACACAGTTGATGGAGGTTTTGTTTGCTTTGTTTTGTTTTTAAATGAAAGTCAAAATTCTCAAGTGTCCATTTGAATACAGGAAAAAAAGGAAAACCTCATGCTATTGAATGTTTCATGATAAAGCTAATTTCTGCTAACATCACTACTCTCCCAGTTGTGAGTTCAAGTAAGGTGGACGAAATAAATATGTTGGCTAATAGAACATGACTCTAGAGGCCGCACAAACATTGGATACCTTGGAGACGGTGCTCAGATGTCTGGATGTATCCTCCCTGCTAATGCTTATCCTTTACTACTCAATTCCTCACATGGTGTTTTAATATGGGATATTTTTAGGGGACATTGGCACTTTCTTGTACTACAAGGAGTGCATTAATGAGGTTAAGAAAATGACTTCTCATTTCTATTCAAGAAAAGAAAAATAAAAAGAGCTAACTTTGTATTTTTTCATATAGAACAAAATGTCACTTTAAGCAGATTTTTTTTAAGTAATCTATTTAAGATTGGATAACCATCATTTGAAAAATATGAGCCTTCCGCAAAGAAAGAGAGCAGTGGAGAGTGAAGGCCACAGGCTGAAATTCAGGTTATGTGCTTGTGAAATACAATCAGTTTTGCCTTCTCTATCCTTACCTTTCTATTTGGGTTCTGCTGGCTTAAATTTGTATGAAAATGTCAATCCAATCTTCACTTTTTGGGAGGGTGGTTTATTTCCAAATATGAACACATTTCTGCAGCAGCAGTTTCTTCCTTTTTAAGTAGAAGGGCAAGAGTAAAGTCTTGTACAGAACATTGCACACAGAATCTTCCATGCAACAGCAGCTAGTACATTTTCTGCATAGAAAAATAATATATTAGATAAGGAAAAGTTATGGAAAAATTAGGTAACTTTTAGAAAACATTAAAAAATTTATAATGGCTTTTAAAAGTAGGTGATAAGGAACACAGAGAAATGGTAACTACTCAGAAATATCTTGGGGAACAGAAGCAGTGATAGCAGAGTTTTGCAGGAGTTTTATTTCTAAAAGGTTAATTTTCAGGACCAAAATCTATTACAGAAGTGATGTTTAAAATCATTACTGTTGGTTTACATTTAAGTGATGGCACATCTTCAAATCCTTCTCTGATGCAGACATTAGGAAAAGGAATATTGGATGATAATAACAATACCTTATTTGATGATTTAATAACTACAAAGAGTTGCTGTATTTGTGAGTTTGGCTGTTAAAAGATAGCAAAGTAGTTTTACAAAGGTAAGAATGTATGGCATTTGGCTATATCCTACCTGTGTCATAAAATAAAGGTAAGCAAACAGGTTTTGTTCTATTAAAATAGGGAAGTCAAACAAAATACAAGTGTAAGGGATTATTTCCTCACTAGATTGGAGAATAAGCCATAATTCTGCCACGTCCTTGAGGTATGTCAAATTGAAAAGCTAGTATATTCATATGTTACTAGGATAGTTAATCTTGGATCCCAGGATCTAGAGGAGTTCCATGGAAGATGATCTTTATCTGAGTTATGGGAAGCCACATGTTTCCCCAAGCAGTTATGGAATTAGAAGTTTTATAGTGTACTTAGACATTACACTCTGAGGGAAAGGGTAGTAAACTTAAACAGCCTTCTGAGTTTAATCATTTTGTTGGGCAGTCTTTCAATGTTTGTTTAATTTGTCACATACTGGCTTAGAGAATGCATAATATTGCTGCTATATTAAATGAAATAACATTATTCCACTGGTTCTCTTGACCACCTGGGATTTACAAATCCATGTCCTCTTCAGATGAAAATACCTTCTTCAAAGCAACTCAGCAATCCTTAGCAGCCTCCTTTCTCACCTTCAATTGTTCTGCCAAACCATCTTTCTCATACTTATCCATGTATTATCTCTCTTACAGTCATATATTCTTGACAACATGATTGCTGGCAGTGACTGCTTCCACTGTGGGTAGTTCTAATAAAGAATATAAATATGTGCAAGGTACATACTGCAAACGGTTCCTTGGATAACCGATCTGTGATCCTATGCATAGTGTGTGGGCAAGTTAAATTGCTCAGAAGCAATTTGAAATCACACAATGAGAACAGCAAACTGCTTAACTAATAAGTAGGAAATTACAAATAAATTGTGTGCCTGAAATTCCACCCTCTTACTCTTTTCCATGATCAGACCTCTGAGCAGGCATCTCCATTTGCACCACCCCCACTCTGAAGAAATATTTCCTAATGGTAGGTGCTTCTAAGCAGTGTGAGCATGTGTCTGTTTCTAGAGTAGAGCTGGGAGGGAGTGATAGTTGTAGAGCTGCTGCTTTGCTTCATACGTATTCCCTTTACCCCCAGGAAACTGATGTGAATCATACAGTATTTGGAGTGGGGTTGCAATCTCAACAGTAGTCTTAATTTTGCCCTTGAAGCTGATCCACTATGTAGAAAAGGATTCAATAGTCACAAGAAAGGAGATAGCCCAAGTAAGACCATGAATCACATAGTTTAAGCATTCCTGCAGAAGGAGAAGTATTAGCATCTACTCTCTGCTTATAGCAGCATTTGTGCAATCTATATTCAACAGTCAGTGGCTACAAGGCAACCAGGGAAGAGGACCTGAGTTATTAAATGAAAGCTTACTGAATGCTGTTTTCACCATTTCTTTGCATTTTTGGACAAAGGAGGACTGTTTGTATCATTTGACATTAGCACTTTACTGTAGGCATTTAATTTAGCCAGCAAAATTATCTTGGCAATGCTTCTGCAGTTGTCAGCAGACAGACAGTCCTCCTGAATACAATTCAGAGCCTGTTTGCGTTTTGCTTAAAATTGCCATTTTCATTGCCTGCTAGGGAAGCATTGCCACCTTTTTTTTTTTTTTTTCCCCCCATATTAGGTACTTACAGACCCTCACACAAATATCCAGCTAGTGTGTTTTAACTGCACAGTGAAGGGCTACATTGGATTGTATTGCATGCATACTGGTTTGCCTTCAAAGTGTCAATGCCTTCTAAGTGAGGCAGTTCTGGACATAGAAAGCATCTGTCAGATTAAGAAGCAGTAGTAATAACTTGTGAAAGAACATAGCTGGGAAATCCAACATGGAATATACCCCCACTCAAGGTACCTTCAATTTAGGTGGGTGCTGAGTTAGCAGTTTCAGGACTGTAGCTTTGGATTTGATATTTCTGCCTTAATCCTGCAGTGGGAGCCCTAGGTTGCTTGAGCTGACTTTGTGTGCTCTGATCTTTCAAGTTGGCAATCTGAATTTCAGTGCTAGGATGTTTGGACTAAAGTTATCCAAAACCAGTATCCTTTTATTTCTTTACGTGTTGTTTCATTGTTGCTGTTACAGATGTACGTTATAGTGGGATAGATCCTGCAGTTCTTGATCATGCCGTGGAAACTGCTAGTTCTTTGTGCAGTGCTGTGCTGTTTCCTTTAAAATATTTTATCTTCTGCATGTGAAGCAAGCCATACTGTCCAAATAAGGAAGGGAGAGGGAAAGAAAAAGACCTTAATTTGAGCCTTGCCAAGAAACTCAGATAAATGAGTGTGTCACTAGGAAAGGACAAAATTAATAGGGAAAGACACTGGATTTTCAAAGTTCTCAGAAGACATTAAAACAGTAGAAGTGAAAAATAATAAAATTATAAGAAGTGCTTGAGAATGTCTTTAAAATATTAATTAGGTGCTAAACATGAATGGCACATACTTCTTCTCAATAGCAGTAACCTGAAACGACCACCTCCTGTCTCTGCCAGCCTTTAGAGTGCTCTTCCCCTTTGCAGCTCCTTTCCTTTGATACACTTTGACAGAAGAATCAATGCCTGTGGTTGCTTGCAGGGTGGCTTGGTAGCTGTAGACCCCCTATCAGTCTGTGATCTATTTTTTAAGAAATGGCATTTGTTCCTCTGAATGGCATCCTGCTGGTGTTTGCTCAAACCTCTTGGCTGGCTGCTGGTTGTTCTGTAAGTCTAGAGCTCTCCTGTTGATTTGGTGGAGACTCAGGTGGGTAACAACCGTGCTTTTACCCCTTTTTCATTCACCTGAAGCTCTTAGGGTCATACTTGCTCAAACGGAGCAATGGAGTCTGATTGTAATGTCACTAAGCAGGTTATACCCACATGGCACTGAACTCATATTTGAAAAAGGTCAAGAGACTGGGTTCACAGGCTGTATGCTAATGGATCTGGTAACTGCCTCTACCTCTTTGCTGTCTTCTTCAAGTTGAATGCTCTATCACACGCCTTCTGCTCAGAGGTGTAGAGTGATGACAGACCTATCCAGGAAAAACAAATAGCTGCTTCCTTCCAGATGGTGTTTTAACACAGGATGAAGTGTGTTCAAAATAGAGTTGCAAGACTCAAGGGCAAACAGTGTAAGCACAGTGAAACATCAGTTCTTTCCCTGTGCGCCCTGCTCCAATTCTTTGGGACAGCAGGAGAGAGCATTTCAGATCCAGAAGTTAGAAAGCAGGAATTTAATTTGTTGAAGGCACACTGTAATTGAAGAGGTGATTTTAAAATAACGCTTTGGGTTAAAACTGAAAATTGGGCTCAATACGCTTTGTACTGCATGTGTCCTTAAATCATCCCTCAAGCAAGACTGAGGACTTTTATTTTGTAGAGAGAATTTGTATCTCTTGAATTGTATTTTCAGCTAATTTTTAAAGGCTAAATATAGGTAAATAATTTGAATGGAATATACACCTTAAGACAAGAGATTTAGTTTGTTGGGGTGTTTTTTTGTTTGGTTCTTTTTTTTTTTTTTTGTTGTTGTTCTTGTTGTTGTGGTATTACTAAGTATCCAGGAAAGAATAGGTTATTTTAATTTACAAAAGCTGCAGAACTCAACAGACATTAATGGAAAGATATTTCCCCTAAAATAGTTTTTTTTTCCCATTAAAAAATAATCAGATTATGTTTATTGTTTATGTTGCTCTCACTGGAGATTGTTTACTTGCGCAGTTAGTCCGCTGGAATTGTGTAAATGTGTCTGGCAGTGTAGTCTGGCCAGAGACAGGGTGAATGGTACTCAACGAAAAATAGGAGAAAACATCAGACACTATCATCGAGTGTGAAAACCATGTGTTTACTTCTGGACTACTTAGAAACATGCTAGCAAAATATTATGTTACTCATAAAGCTACATTGTTCATTTTGTAGGCACACCTGCCTGAGGATGAGGAACTTCGCAAACGTTGATGTGGAATGGAAAGAAGAGGACTGCTATGGCTGGCAAGGCATGACAGAACAGGAGGAAGAACTTTATAGGTGACCAGAAGTAGTAGTACTGCTGATACAGGTTTAAGATAGAGCAGGCAAACAGCTAAGTGTAGTGAACATATCACTCTCTGTATGTGTTGAGTAGCCCCCACTTACCTCAGCACTTTAGTTGTTTGTTAAGCGCAAAAATATTTTCCCATGGCAAATATTGGCACTGGTGTGAGTACTGGGGCTTGGTCTGCCCCCTGCCAGCTTGCAGTGCCACAGGTTAGCCCAAAATAAACTGCAGATCCTTTCCTGTCCTTCCTGTGAGAGTATGAAATTATTTCTGTATATAGACCAAACAAAAAGCAATTAGCTTTGGACTGCTGTTGAACACTTACTAAAGCAACCTAACTTAGAAATACCCCCGCCCCCAACCTCCCTTACCCCCCACAGACTTCTGCTGCTCCTATTAAAACTTTTGATTCTGTCTCCATTTAGTGGGACAAGTACAAATTTTTCACCCATAATGTATTTAACAAAAAAGGGCATTTGACACTGGATTCTTATTTTCCATATAGGAGCGTGTCTACAAGCAGAGGATTAGTCATTTAAGCTTTCTGACTGCAATTTA
>JAOEHX010067726.1:19908-35428 GCA_025448015.1 Bolborhynchus lineola
TGGTGAGGCACTGGAATGGGTTGCCCAGGGAAGTTGTGAATGCTCCATCACTGGCGGTGTTCAAGGCTGGGTTGGACGGAGTCTTGTGTGGAATGGTTTAATGTGAGGTGTCCCTGCCCATGTCAGGGGGTTTGGAACTAGATGATCTTAAGGTCCTTTCCAACCCTAACTATTCTATGATTCTATATATTGTGCATTTGTCACCATTTCTAATTGAGAAAAAAAATATCTTTCTCAGTATTTCTAATGAAATTTACTGTGATAAGGTTTTGATTATGCTGGTTTTCTACTTCTTAAGTCAAGACAGTTATCATAAAAACAGTGGTAACTTCAGCTATAAGTACAAATTGTCATCAGGATAAAGGAGGAGCCAGACTTCAAGCTACCATCACTGTAGTAGCTTAACAGTGATAGTTTCATTTGTGCCATCATATCACTGGCACTAGTGAAAATTTGGTACTTACCAAAGTCTGAAAAAAATATCTCCATGCCCAAGTCAGTGTCTGCTCAAAGGTTTTTTTTTTGTGGACATACATACAAATCCTAGACACTTTTAACTCAGTAGGACAAGGAGGAGATGTGGATTCTTCCACAAGAATAGGTGCAGATACATTTATTTTCATGTAAAAATGTGTTTAATATACATGTAATACCTAGATAGGTATATTAGTTATTCTATGTTTATACATTAAAGAGCCTTAAATATTAAGATTTTTGAAATTTGAATTTTCTTATTTTCTTTCAGTGCAGGAATCCAGAAAAAGACAAGGAAATTGATTCTCTCGTTTGGGCTTCTTTTGCACAGAAATGGCCTTATCACCAATGGAAAAGGTACTAACTAGCCACAGTCCCTGTGAATCGCTAATACTGTGCCATTCTGATGTATAATCACTCATATATTGTGATGTTTCTTAAGCTCATGAAACAGGCAGAATTTGCAAAAATTAAAAAACAAAATATGTGTAATTAAGTCGGCCAGAATGAATTTGAACAGTCAGATTGATGTAGAGCCCTTCCTGCCATTCACTGTACAGTAGGTGTGTAATTTCTAATTAATATTTAAAACACAGTTCAATTGCACTTGATATTTAACTTATTACTGTAAGCAAAGTATGTAATCTAACAATAACATGAATGATTTCTTCATGAAAGGATCTGTTACCCTATAATTATGGAAAAACAGAAAACACAAGCACAAAGGTTGCTTTGTTCTCTTTTTCAATAAAAATAAATATTTTAATCTCTTACTCTTTTCACTTTTAACTTCATGAAATTTCTATGTGAGACAAGAGCAGCAGAGTAATTGGGGCAGTAATAGTCTTTGAATTGAAACTTGTGAAACAGAAAGGCTGAAATCTGTAAGAATTCCATGCAGGCTGACAATTTCTGAGTGTTGCCTTTGAAATACGACTGTTATGTCAGAACTCTGACTCAGTGATGAAGAAAATGATCTCCTCATGGTTGAGAGTAATTTAATCAGGACTGTAAGATTTAGGTCTGACTTACCCAAAAATAGTCTGCACTTTGTAAAGCCAGCTAACAAATACCTTAATTAGAATTAGATTTATTTACTTATTCATTTTGAGTCTTGAATTGGAACAAATAATAAAGCATTAAAAAAAAATTAAAATCCCCTACGCCTATCTGCTTATAAACACAATGTAATTATTTTAATAAAAGCAACAGAACAGAACCAATTTGGCAATGTATGCCATATTTATCTGTCTTGTCCAGTGGAAAAGTACCTCAGAAATATCCCTCCTGGCCATTTAGAAGGAACAAAATACAGGTTTGTATCACCTAAAAAATTAAATCTGAGCATGTATCTTTTCCCCCTCTTATCAGGACATATTTTAACAGCACTGACTCAGTGGTTGGAGTATGAAAGATCCTGAAACACTCCGTGAATTTTTATTATGTCTTGAAGTACTTCTGAGCGTATAGTTTGATCTCACAAACTACTGTATATATCTGAATGGAGAGGTTTGCTCTGATTGATTTCATGGTGGTGGGGAGGTATATACTATTTTGTGGTTTTGTGCTCAGTATACCCTAATAGCAGATGAACAATAAGGCTCCTTAAAAGAAAGGGGGGTGGGGGGAGCTTGTAAACATTTTTTACTTAACCCTTGTTGTGGGTTCTCTGAAATTATTGTCTGTCTTGTCACTTTAGATCTCCTTGCCAGTTCAGATCTGCTTGATCTAGGAATTCATCCAATCAGTCATATAGCTAGTCTTTTAGAAAGATTATTAGGAGTTCTTAATGACCATATATCGAGTCCTCCGTAAATTGTAGGAGATAGTCTTGAGAAGGAACTGTGAAAATGTAGGAACAAAAATTTGAACAATATGATCCAACCTTGTAAATTACTTTTATGTTTTTGTTGGGGTTTTTTTTGCCCTTTTTTTTTTTTTTTTAGGTAGTCTAATTAGGGGAGGAAAAATCCCCAATCTGTAAATGTCGAGTTTTAAACTTTTAAAAACTGTGAACTATGAAAGGAAGTCTGCTTTGATAGTGGGCTGCGCAACAGAAAGAGAATAAATAATGAGCTGTGCTTGAAGTGGCAGACTGGATTCAGTGTCTTTCATGGAATGACAGGAAGTGCTGACTTCTTATTATTTATTGATAGAGGAGGCCGGTGACCATTAGTGACACCTTTTCACAAACTGAAGCAACCTTCATTTAATCATTAATAAAGCAGTGATAAATTTCTATCAGGGCAAGATAGTATCTTTTGTTTTGAGCTTGGACATATGCTAATTTGAGCAAATGGCTACATGTTGAAAGAAAGATGGGGAGGAGGCAGAAGCAACAAAAATATTAGAAAACCAATCATCACCATCAGTGAATAGGTACTCCAAAGGCAGTAGGAAAAGATCCCAAGCCTGTACCAGCAGGTTCCTGTCACAGAAGATTGATGCAATTTGTTCCCTCTTATGACTTGAGAAATGTAATCACACATGGAAATCCCCTTTGTACAGGTTAAGTCACACTAGTGTGAAGAAAAGAAGAAAATGGAACAGAGAGAATGTGAATTTTCCTGGCCAGGTTGTGTGAATGTGACTTTTCAGATGTCATTGACAAAGAGTTTTACCTGGGACTAAAAGTTCGTAGACGTTTCTGTGATATTTGGTTTATAATCAGGCTCTCTGTTCAGCAGGAATTTATTTTCCTTGTTTGTTTGTTTCTGTACGGTTATTTAGACTAGATAATGCTGAAAAAGAACTGTCATGTACAGAGCACAAGATCACGCTCTCATCCAGGCGCCAGGATGTGTTTTTGAGTGCCACCTGCTGGCTTTTTGTCTTTTAGCCGTTCACAGGCTCATGTTTTTCTGTAGGTGGATGTTCAGCTGTGTCAGGCGCCAATTCTCGAATGTAGTCTTAGAGAATACGCTTCTCATGCCTGTCGGATGACTTAGGGAGATGCAGACTGAAAGACAACTACATTTGCGTTCAAGGCTTTCCTGGTATCCATGTTTCACTGAATAAAACTCTGAGTACTGCTGCTCATCTGTTCATCTTTGCTCTCCTGTTCTATGGGAAATAAGGGGAACAAAAAAACCCCAACCCCAAAAACCCTCAAAAAAGAAAAAAAAAGAATCATGACAAATACTCAGTGGGGTTCATTATCCTGAATAGGAGCAGTTTACATTGAAAGCATGCTGTCTGCATTGATGTGTGTGCAAGCTTTTGTGAACTCGATCTGCTCAGTGTCTGAGTGACACTAAGTAAAAATACAGTAGAAGTCATGCCCCTGTTACTGCTTCTCTAAAGGACTTTGCTTTTAGGATCCTACCCACCATTTACGCATGTGCTGCATTCAAAAGAGGGGAGAATAGGCACACCATAAAAACGCATTTTGCAGAAATCTAGGTATGTGATAACTATTTGACTGTAACTGCAGTAGGAACGCCACAATTGGGATGCTGATAAAATAAAACAGAGATTATCCTTTGCAACGGTCTACTCTGAACAGACACTGTCTTCCACTGTGGGTGGGAAGTGCCATGATGGAAAGTACTTGTTTATTCTCCTGATTCCCATAGAGAGCAGGCAGGAATAAAGTGACTGGTAACTCAAATCCATGTAACTCCCACTGGATTTCTATTTACAAACTGCCAGAAGACAAGCTGTCTCTCCCAGTGGCATTCTCTGAGGAGGCATCTGTGTTGTCTGTGACATTCATTACACACGTGCCTGCACAGCACCTGTCAGTCACTCTTACCCAGAGAGACACTCATCACTTCCAGAGACATTCCATGAGCTAGATGAAGAACTTTTAAAGCACAAAATGCTGAAATTGAGCGAGACGTGTATCTGAGCAAGCACTGCTACTGTAAGCAAGCATACAGTATGATCTAGACTACTTGTTCTATGATTTTGTATTTTCACAGTCCTTGTTCAGTTGTCTCTATTTTGAAATAGTTTGAGAGGTACATTCCTTTGTTTTTAATCACTGAGAGTGAAAAGTGGGGTGTTGGGCTTTTCTTTTTTCTCTTTTTCTCTCCTCTTTTATGTCTTGCCTTTATTTTTCTGGTTTGGTAACTAAAAACTTCAGGGTTTTGCCATTGCACTTGGGCCTGTGACCAGCCCCAAGGCATCCCATCTCAGTCGTATGCTATTTCTGGCTAAAATTTTATCAAACTAGGGGTGTCTTGAGTGAAATGTTTCAGGGTCAGTTCATTGGCATTTTTTGATGAAATTTTCCAACAACTAAAAACAAATGTGGCTTACAGGGAGAGAGAAAACAGCTGTAATATATAATGAAAGAAATACAAAAAAAAAAAAAAAGAAGTTCATAGCACTGAATAAATGAATATAAATGAGAAGTTAGGAATTGAAAATACTTGTAAAAGAAGCAGAAGGACACAAGGAGGAAACTTTGGCCATCGGAATTAATTGAAAAGAAATTTTAAGGAGGAAAAAATCCCAGTGATGGTGTTAGCTTGTGGAAAAGGCTGAAATTATGTGTAATGTTGCAGGAAAAACAGAGGTAGTCAACCAATATTACTGCTGTGCACTTAACCAGCTACTTTTCTCAATTCTGTGCTAACCTGTCCCCCTTCTTAGTGAAAATAACTAGTTTCTAGCTCAGTGGTATTCAGTGATGTGATCTGGGTGGATGTAGGAAGCACAGCAGAGAGTGCTACCAGAGCAATTATTGATTAAGCCAAAGTAGATAGGAGTTAGCAGCAGCAGAGGAGTTGTAAGGTGGTAAATAGTTAGAGATGAGGAAATAAATTGCTCAGTTAAATGTTTTGGATTGGAGAGTGTCATGGTTTAAACACAGTTGGCAACTCAGCCATGCAGCCCTTGCTCACTCCTCCCTTCCTCCCCCCAGCTTCTGGAGGGATGGGGAGGAGAATCAAAAGAATGTAACTCCCACGGGTTGAAATAAAACTGTCCAGTAACTAAGGTATAACAAAAACCACTGTTGCTACCACCAATAATTATAATGATAAGGGAAATAACCAGGGAAGAGAATACAACTGTTCACCACCTGCTGACCGATACCCAGCCTGCCCTGAGCAGTGATCTAACCCTTCCGGGTAGCTGCTCCCAGTTTATATAGTGGGCATGGTGTGCTGTGGTATGGAATACCTCTTTGGTCAGTTTGGCTCAGGTATTCTGTCTCTGCTTCCTGCCAGTTTCCCCTCCTCCCTGGCAGAGCATAAGGCTCAGAAAGTCCTTGGTCTGACTAAACATCACTGAGCAGCAACTAAAAACATTGATGTTATCAGCACTGTTCCCAGGCCAAAAGTCAAAACCACAGCACTTCATCAGCTACTAATAAGGAGAAAAATGACTGCTACTGCTGAACCCAGGACAGTATCCACCCCTTATTCCATACCATTCATATCATGCTCAGATGCCACATTTTTCAATATACCATCACTCTAATCTCATATATATACATATATATATATACATATATATATATACATACACACACACACAAACACACACAGAGATCATTCCTTAGTGCATGGACCAATCCCTATAAAGCTGCTGAGTTCATCCGGTCCGAGGCTTTAACTGCTTGGCTTGCTTAATTGCAGCACATTTTACACTTGTGAATAACATGGACAATAGTGTCCACTGCTAAGTCCACCCCTTGACCATGAGTCCATCTATATGCTGCATCTCTGCCCTGGTGGCCTGAGGTGTCATGGGCCCACCAGGCTCAAAATAATTCACTCTCCCATTCAGCAGTTTCTGCAACTTGTTGTTGGGGACTCCATACAGCTGCCTTCCATCTCTGACTCTTCCAAAGCACTGGAGAGGCCCAGTGGACAAGATACTTTCCCATAATGTCCAACACACTCTGTCTCTCATGACTGTCCAGCCTCAGGAAAAATCTCTTGGGCCTCCTATATTGTCGTCTAATCCTAGACAAGACCCAAACCCAACTCTGCTTAACTTTTGAGATGAGACAAAATGGTCATGGGTAAAACATACTCTATATGCGTGCCAACGTGGTAATCCCCATCACAATCAGCAGGCAGGTCTCAAGGGTTCCCAAAGGCCATTCAAAACCTTCAGAACTCTCAAATGATGTTGGTGTACTTGTCACTGGGGTTGGTGTAGCTGCTGTGCTTCGAGTTTGCATACCTGCTGTACTTGTCACTAGGCTGTGTGGGAATGTCTCCCTCATAGGCTGACCACCTGAGGAGGGCAAAAAATATGTGTAATTGCTATACACTTCTATTATATACCTCCCAAGGTATAGAGGTGGTGACCACACTGGGACTGCAAACCAGATCAGTTTTATGGTAAACAAGTCTATTGTATTACAAATCATTACCATAAAGTACAACGAGCCCAAGGCCCCCATCTTATAAACACTAACACAGCAAATACCAGCTGTAAGTAAGGTACGACATGCTGAAACTCTGAGATCAAGAGCAACAACTTTGAGAGCAAATAAATCAGCATTGTGATGAGTGACTATTAATCTGAAACAATGAATGCTTATCACAAATATGATTAGTCATACTCCAGTCAGATCTATTGCTATCTCAAACTTTTGTGCCCCACATTGGGCGTCAAAAAGAACTGTCATGGTTTAAGCCCAGTTGGCAACTCAGCCATGCAGCTCTCTCTCACTCCCCACCTCCTTCCTCTCCCACCACTCTGGAGGCATGGGGAGGAGAATCAAAAGAATGTAACTCCTATGGGGTGAGATAAGAACTGTTCAGTTACTAAAGTATATCACAAACCACTGCTGCTACTACCAATAATAATAACGATAAGGGAAATAACTACAGATGAGAACACAACTGCTCACCACCCACCGACCGATACTCAGCCCAACCCAAGCAGTGATCTAACCCTTCCGGGTAGCTGCCCCCAGTTTATATAGTGGGCATGACATGCTGTGGTATGGATTACCTCTTTGGCTATTTTGGGTCAGGTGTCCTGTCTCTGCTTCCTTCTGGCTTCCCCTCCTCTCTGGCAGAGCATGAGACTCAGAAAGTCCTTGATCAGACTAAAGATTATTGAGCAGCAACTAAAAACATTGGTGTTATCAGCACTGTTCCCGGGCTGAAAGTCAAAACCACAGCACTGCACCAACTACTAAGAAGGAGCAAAACAACTGCTACTGCTGAACCCAGGACAGCAAGGATTCATTTTAAGCAGACTGTTGTTCCTGAAGTGCCAAATTGCTGCTGTCTCTTAAAATCCCTAGAGATCCTTAGCAGTCTTCACCCTGGGAAACAAATTTCTTTGCTTTTTCTGGGTTCTCAGAGTTTGATATTCTCCCCTTTCAACCCTTGCTGTTCCCTCAGTAGGAGTCCCATCTACTACTCCCTTATTGTCTCGCTTGCTGCCTTTCCCAAGTGCAGCTTGTTACAGGCTTCTGTGTAAAAGTCAACGTTAGTGGTGATCCAGAGTGCTCTTCCTGTTTCTTAGTGGGGGAGAAACAGGGTGGTAGCCATATGATGATGCTGAAGCTGAAATACCTTGTGTCAGCTATTATATGATGATGAAAAAGGCTGCTAACCTTGGACCTTTTAAAATCAGCATTTCTTTATAGTAGGTGTCCAAATGTTATAGAAAAACTGTCTGAAGAGCTCAGTGGACCATTGCCATAGCTTTTCAATAAAACTGGAAAATTCCAGAAGATAAGAAGAAATCTATTGTTGAGCCAATATTTTGAAAGGGTGAAAGAGGTTACAGTGGAAATTATTGGCTTGTCAGACTGACGTCCATCTTAGGCAAAATAATGGCATGGCTGATAGAGGACTCAATTATAAAGAATGAAATAAGGGTAATAATAATTGTTAGACTTGTGGAACACAGATATTGTAAAGCTGATACGACACTCTTTTGAGGAGATTGTAGTTCGGGTTGATAGATATAAGAGAGCTATTGATGTTGGAAGGCTTTTTATGGCAAAACGGGACTTGCGAGGGTAAAGAATTTTGATTAAGCAGCTGGAACAATCCAAAGTTATCCCAGTTCATTCCACATGAATCAAAAGTGGCTAAATGAGTGATGAGTAGTCATCAAGAAGGCACAGGTCTCATAGACGTGATCAGGGATGGCCACACAATGTTGTCAGTGGTCTGGAATAAACATCATTGTTGCTGACACAATGTGTGGATGATGCAAAGACTGTGAGAACTGAACATAAAGAGTTTAGGTCACTAATACTGAGAGCACATTGTTTGTAAACAGGGTGTAAGAAAATCACATTTGGATGGGGAACAAAGACATGGGGAGTGCTTATAGCACAACAGACTTCAGGAAGTATGAAGGTAAAATGATTGACTTCTAACATACAGTTGATAATGAGACTTGTATAGTCCTTAACGAGCTTAAACAGGAAGACCTTGGGTGGGAATAGAACTTCTATTTTTATTTCTGTAAGTGTTTGTAGGTTCCATTATTTTTGGAATACTAATAATTGTAGGTGACCACAAAGGTTTCATTTCCTGTTACAATCTGGTGTTAGTATTAAACATGGATATTCTTGTTTCTATTCTAGTGATGAATCAAGTTTTGCATGCTTAAATGTGCCACATAGTCGATATTTGGAACAAGTTTCAAGACAAAGAGACACTTGCCCTCTCCTTTTACCTGAGCAGAATTTGTCACTGTATCTTACCTTCAGTTTGCACAAAGAAGAATTTGTTGGGTTTTTTGGTTGGTTGGTTGGTTGGTTTTGGTTTTGTTTGGGTTTTTTTGAGGTTTTTTTTTTTTGGTGGTTTGTGTTTTATTTTTAGTCCACCTTGAACACAGAGAATTCTATATTTGTGTGAGGCAAAGTCAGGATGGTTTTTCTTTTCCACATTCTCAAAGGTATTTTAAGGGTATTCTGCAGTCATCAACCAGATGTAGGTAGGTCTACAGTTCCACCACTCTTTGTGGTAATTCTGTCAAGTAGCATCAAATTATTCTTCATAATTTACTCATTTTATAAATTTGAAATAATATATTAAAAAAGATCTACTAGTAGTTCCTCTATGGAATTAATATACTGGGTAATTTTAGGCATTCCATTTGATTTTTTCTCCCTCATCTAAAAGCTTTCCTCCTTCGTAAAATGTGTTGATTTCTCCCAATGAGAAGATGTTCTCTGTTTGGCAATATTGAAAACAGAAATATTTTACCTGATGCTGTAGTAGCAGTCTTAAAAGAATTTGCATTGTAGATAACCTTCAGATATATTTTTCTTTGTAATAATAATGTTTTTTCTATATTATTTGCAATTAGGATTCTGGGAGTATAGAGCTTGTAAGTGAGAGCTTCTGGAGTTTAAAACCCCAGCGGGTACATCAGGCACCTTTGCAGAACTGTAATAGAATTCTGAGTATTTTGTCTGCAAGTTGCTGATCTTTTTGATCAGTTCAATGTTTTTGTTGTTGGATACCACTCCACAGAAAGACTGCAGTCTTTCTCAGTGAAGCTGAATTCTGCTCCTAATTTTTATCAGCTAAGATAATTAGATATAAAATTAATAAAACTAGTAGTATCATACTGGACCTTCATTATTTATCTATTTTTTCAAATATTTAATGAATATACTGGGTGTCTGTATTACATTCGTCTATCAAAGGCTGCAAGGGAAGTAGTCAAGCGCTATGAATTGCAATTTGCATATGAGTGTTCTGGTGTTTTCTCATTCTATCAGTTTTGTTCATTCTGCACTTATTATCTATGAGCATCTGAAAATGTCTCTTCCTGTAATGAAGAATTGTTTATTTCCTATTTTTGTTTATTTTTTGGCAGTTCAATTTAGTGATACTACACTGTAGATTGCCACATCTCTTTCTTTTCTCTTTCACTCATTAGCAGGGAGTCTTTAATCTCTTCTTTCTCTGCTTTTCTTAATAATCACAATATCTCACTTTCCCAGTGGGACTCAGTCTAAGATTGAGTAGAAAATTAGGCTCACATCAGGCAGGCTGAGCTTATAATAATGCTGAAGAAGTAATATAACACAAAAAATGAGGTATTTCTGCTCTACATATGGTTTTAATTATTGTAGCTTCTAAAATCTAATTCAAAAAAATACACTAATGAATTGAGGTGGGGTGGAAAAATCTGCTTTACCTTTTAAAACAGAAGCATTCCAGTCCAAACATGTTTTAAATTATCTACTATGTTTAAAACAGGAACTGTTTATTGAATGAGTCCACAAAACTCCTTAGTAATATGGCTTTTTATAATTTATAATGTAACTTTGTATTTGTATTTAGACTCAGATATATTCTGAGTATTATAGTTATTTGGACACTAAACTCATCACCAAATCTTTTTTTTTTTTTTTTTTTCCCTCATTATTTTTATTGTCTTGGATTTATTGGCTTAGTGAATTCAATTTAAAAATCTAAAATCTCATATTAAATATTTTTTCTCAAGTACAACCAAATGCACTCTCTTCAGATGTTTGTATTATCATTTAGCTTCTAGAATACCATCTCAGTTTGCCACCAGATTTAATGTAATTTTAGAATTAAAACATATCTTTAACCAAATGTCAATTTAATTCACTCATGTTGTACTGTTGAAGTATTTGCATAGATTCTACAGATCTAGACATTACTGATTCTGCAAGATTTATTATTTTTTTCTACAGCAGTCTGACAGTAAACTGTCAAATATAAGATGATTAACAAGACTTTACAGGCAGCTCAGTTCAGCCAGGCAGTTCAGCCTAGAGAAACGAGCACACTCAGAGCACTGGTCATAAGCCTCTAGCTGGGAATTGTGATGTGCATTTCGGACAAAGCTGATCTGTACACCCATGTTAGAGCAGCAGGACTAGAGGCATACACATAGTTAACTGGCCAACACTGAGGATTGGTCAGGTTCAAATTTACCTAAGGTCAGTTAAAAATATCCTTTTTTTAATTCAGTCCTTTGATCAGTTCCAGCAACGTTTCTTTGTACCCTACAAGGAATCTAAAACATGCTCTTGAGGAGATACTTTTCTTCATACTGTTTGAGGATTTTGCCAATGTATTATTGTGCTTGCATATGTAGGGTTTTTTTTTTTCTAGTTTATTTTTCTTCTCAAAACCTCCACACGGCAAGCAAATAATATTTTCTACCTTTTAGGGAGGCCCTAGAAGTTTAAAAGCTGGATCAACAAAGACATTTAGGGTGTATTTTTATTCAAGTAGTGTTTATCTCCCAAGCTTTCTTGGGTGAACACCGTTTACATATGTAAATATCTGGTGCCTCTGAGCCACAGTGATTTGCCTTTAGGCACCGGAGACAGATTTTCAGACAAAACCCAGCTGAGCTTGGCTGTTGCTATGTCCTAGGTCAGCCCTGATAACCACCTGATTCCCACTGCTGCTCTGAACCTAATCTTGATACGAGGTATGTGGGTTTTTATCTGCTTCTGGCTGGCTTAGTTGAATGCATAAACAAGACATGTTTAGACTAAAATCCATTTCTGAGATAAGACATGAAACATGATACTGTGTTTGGATATGCCCTTTTATTTCTTGATTACTTTGTAACCAAGAATAGATGTCCTAACAGAATTTAAAACTTGCAAGTATAGCTGGTTTGAAAAGATAATAGTTCAACACTGAAGAGGGTGCTGTCCTAGTTCTCTACACTTGCGTATTTGCAATATTACATTTTGGGAAAATGACAGGACTGGGTGATTCTCATCTTTGAAACAGACATAATTCTGAGTATACTTGCGTTACTCTGATGAAATTCTGCCTTCATTAAGAATAACAGTGAAATTCTTCTGCTTTCATCTGCTGGAAAGGTGCTACATGATTGTTGCCTTTACTTGCCCGTGATCTTTGAACAGTCCTGATTTCAATTCTTTTTTTGGGGAGGCTGGGATGAAAGCTGTGTGCTTATCTGCTAATCCCTTCCCAGTAGCTTTTGAACCAGCTGCTCAGCTTCATCTAAATTTGACGGAAGATGGGAATCCTGATGTTGCAAATTTTATAAAAACCCAAGGCAGAAGAGAGAAAGGAAAATGTCTGTGCTCTGAGAGAAAGGCAGGAAAGACTCAGCTGTTATGTATTCTGGTTGCAGTCAGCAGGCCAGACAGCATGAAAATAACTTCCTAGTGGCTCCATATGCTATCTATTGGCCAGTGGAAGAATCACAGGGATGCTTGGAAAGATGGTGCGGAGCACAGCGGGGTATGGGAAGAGGTGAGACAGGGCATGACCTTATGTCTCAGAAGTTCTCTGCAAATACTAAGAATGATAGTATGGTAACAATCAAACTATTTGAATGATAGTGACACACATCTTGATAGTGAAAATGGAAAATATAATTCTGTGAAGAGGTCTTGGTGTGTGAAGGAGAAATGCAGTTCAAAAGTTCGTCATTTTAGACTATAGAAACAAAAATTGGCGAAGTTAGCTTCAAGAGCGATTATTTTGCAATAACTGCTGGGTTTTGGGGATGTGGCTGTGAGAATGTGTACACTGATATAGTAATGCACTCTGAACATCAGGCTGCTTCATAATTCACACCACTCTTTAAAACCTCTTTCATGTTAATGGAGCTTTTCACATCTTTCTGCTGCAGGGTTTGTGATATTTTTCTACAAAGCACGTTTTTATCCTTTTTTTTTCTCTCTCCTTTTTTTTTTTTTTTTTTTTTTTGGAAAGAGAAAGAGGGCATCTCTATATTTAAAAAATAAGTGGACACAAATTTTTTATTTACTATTTATTGAAACCTACGTAGGATAGCTGAGTAGAATTTTTTTCTGTGTGATAGAATGGTGTGCCCCTGGCCTCTGCATTAGTATAGTCTGATCCTGGGAGTCTGGTTCTTGAGCAAATGCCAGGAGCATGCTGCACAGGTAAAAGTACCTTTTTGACATCTGATCTGACTTTTATATCTTTCATAACTGGATATGCATTTCCATATTTTCCTTGCAATATCAGAAAAGTTGTGCAGATTTATTCCAAATTTCATCTTTAGTAAAATGCCCTTTACGTCATGCTCCCAGTAGGAAAAGCTGTTTGGTGTATCATCATTTTCCTTTTATACCTGAGTAAAATATGTATTCTATAATTGACTGAGATTTGAAATCTCTGGAGGTTATGTCTTGGAAATGAAGGGAGAAGAAAGGACTTGTAATGGAAAAGTAGTGGCATGAATACTCAGTTTAATATACACAATAGCACAATATGATACAGACAGAATTTCTCTTGGTAACTCACAGATGTTACACTCTGGTGTAACCTTGTGTGGGAGGTGATGTAAATTTCCTCTAATACTAACTATTTCAGTGAAATATTTGAGTATTTGAAATTTTTTGTATTCCATCCTTTTGTAAACTTGGAAGTGGTAAGGATTACTGTGGTAAAGTAACTGTCTATGAGGAACAGTGGGCTCTTTTTTGGTGGCTACTACAGTTGGTGCAGTAGGAAGAAAGTTTGCAGTTCATACATATGGAGGAGAACAAAGAGCTACATAAGATTAGAAGGGAACTGGGGCAGATTAATTAGGTCCCTGAGCAGCCAGTCAGGGACTCCTGAGCTCTCTGGTGTGCTTATCCTTACACTGTCTTCAGAGTCTGGAGTTTGCAGATGATGCACTAAGCAGTGGCCCAGCTCTGTTCCTTTTACACTACGTGATAAAACTTCCAGTTGAAGCAAAGTTAGACCAATACTAAGCATGCCTAAAAATCCATCCAAAGTGTTCATCAGTGGTTACTCTGGAATGTGGATAGTGAAAAATATTTGCTGCTAAGGGTACAAAACATATTTCTCAAGACATTTCTACCTATTATTCTCCACCAGTTCAGCATATAAACACGCTTATTTTAAAACAACAGTCTTGTCTAATACTTGAAATTCAACACAGTGAAACATTATATATATTGTTCTGCCTGCATTTGCTAGTGAAAGTGCATGCACGTCATACATAAAAAATAAAATATTAATTATTTTTAAATGCATGCAATTTTCCACCTGGGGACAGAAAGGGAGAAAAATGCTAGTCGTGTTGCTTTAATGCACTAAAAGAAAAGCACTCCAGTATCACACTGACAGGAGAGGTATGAAAGCCTGATTAGAATATTTATAACTGTTAGCTTATAAGCAATCCGGACAAGGGAACATGTCTAGATTTTTGTAATGTATTGCATGCATTCACAGTACTGTATAAATGGTTACTACTTAGAACATATTCTTTAAAATATGATTATACTTGTTAATTTACAATATATAGCATAGCTATGGATTAATTGTTATAATCTTTTTTTTTCCTCCAACTGTCTGCATAACTGACTCCATGGTTATCTATTATTAAAGAAGAAAGAAAGGAACATTTCAGCTTTCTTAAAAAACCTCAGCTGCCCTAGTAGAAATATATTTCAGCTCTGAATTTAACCTTGTGTTAGGAGTATGTTTATTCCTATGCATTATTCTGTGCTGTTGCATACAATAATGTGGTGATAATGATGGCGTACCTGGAAATGTAATAGAAGTCTTTCAATAAACCTGCTTGTATGGCAAGACATTATCATTTAATTTGAAGCAAATATGCCTGGTAGCTTTTGTTCATGTTGGTTCAAGTATGTGAGAGGCAGTTCCACGACATCAAGGTCTGGGGTTACAAAGGTCACAGTTTCATGATCAAAGTCTGTCTTTTTTAAGAGACAAAGTAAAACATAGGACTGTTTCCAAGTCAGTCTTATTTTGTGTTACTTTTAGTGTAAATCCTAAAACCTGCTACATATTCATGAGCTCTGAGGGCAGGAACCTTGATAGATATGCAGCAAGTAGCTAGGCTTGCTTTGCAGAAGTAGTTAATTTTTAGAGTGGCACCTCACATCTTGTGGCATTACAAAAGAATGATTCTCCTTCATGTTGGGAAGCAGTCAGCTAGGGAACAATCCAGTAAGGAAAATTAGAGTTAACTATATCTGTGGTCCAGAATCCAGAGTCTTTGGCACTAGAAGAAGATCAAGCTTCTGTTAATTAGTCAGTAGGTTACAACACACTCTTCCTTTGTTTGGGGGGGGGGGGGGGCTTAAAACCAATAAAAAGTTTATTTAAAAATATTAACCAGC
>JAOEHX010067733.1:0-13125 GCA_025448015.1 Bolborhynchus lineola
CTGATGAAAAGTGAGCTGAATAGTGTAGCCCAGCTCTGATCACTGCAGAGCTCTCCATCAGGTGCACCCATATGGAAAAATCACCTGCTGATAACTACTTTTGGATATGTCATTTAGCTAGCACTTGGTTCAGTTACTGCAGCCCTTACTGACTACATATAATGCTAATTTTAGGGAGCTGAACACACCCTAGAAGTTGACGTGTTCACTGGACACTTAACCTAATAAACAGCAGTCTGACTTCATTCTTAGGATGACAAGACCTTTTCCCTTTGAAAATGTACTGATACCAATAATTATATTGTCATCTTTGCATTCTTTGGTGATAGAATTATCAATTTGTAAATGCTGCTCAGGATTAACATCCAGCTGCTCAGATTTTAGCTACCTGCACCAAGTGGCCTGTCCTTTATGTGCTTTGTCAAATTACTGTACTCTTTGAGCATGTGGAATGGCTCCAGCATTCAAGGAACCACCAAAACTGAATGTAATTTAGACAACTACTGTCTTAAGCAGAAGTCTAAGCACTTTCAGGTGTACATTCTGTGGGCTTTCTTATATAAAAACTATCATCTTTAGTAGATCTTCAACATATTTCTTATTGTGATAGAGTCAAATATTCCTCATCTTATTCATGTGATGTGAATATGGTATTTGTATTTTATCCTGCTTTCCACACGTAGTCCAGAACTTGACGTTCCAAAATTCTGCCTCCTTGCATACTCTTATGCAATTCAGACATCATTCAGAATGATTTTTTTTTTTAAATATTGCAACGAATTATGTGCTTTCTAAATATCTTTTATTGTTGTTGTTAGCTGTATTTTAACCTTGTGTCTTGATACTTCCATATTATTTTTCCATACTTCAGTGTTTGCATTAGTTGCTGTCTCCCTTCCTCACCTTTCTAGAATATTTTGCTCCTTTATTTCTAACTTCATCTTTCCCTTCACTAGGGTAGCCTTTTAGTCAGTCATTATCTTTCTTGATTATGACATTATGGCTTTGGTTATCTAAAGAACTCAATTTGCCATTTAAATTTTGTTTCTTAGTTTTGAATTCCTAGTCAATTTTGCTTCTAATTTTCTTTTTCTGCTTGGAAAGACCTGTAGTATTGAATCCCAAGCACAAGTACAGGCTGGGTGGAGAATGAATTGAAAGCAGCCCTGAGGAAAAGGACTTGGGGGTGTTGGTTAATGAACAGCTCAACATGAGCCAGCAGTGTGTGCACTCACAGCCCAGAAGGCCAACTGTATGCCGGGCTGAATCAAAGGGAGTGCGACCAGCAGGTTGAGGGAGGTGTTTCTCCCTCTTTACTCTGCTCTGGTGAACCACACCTATAGTGCTGTGTGCAGCTCTGGGGCCCCCAATATGAGAGGGATGTGGATCTGCATGAGTGAGTCCAGAGGAGGCCATGAAAATGATCAGAGGGCTGGAGCCCCTCTCCTATGAAATAAGGCTGAGAGAACTGGGCTTGTTCAGCCAGTACATAAAGGGGACCTACAGGAAAATTGGAGAAGGACCCTTGAGAAGGGCATGTAGTGACAGAACAAGGGGGAATGGGAGAATGAAAAAATAATAGATTTAGATTAGATACTAGGAAAAAATACTGTATTGTGAGGGTGGTGAGAAGCTGCGGCTGCCCCATCCCTGGCAGTGATCAAGGTCAGGTTGGATGAGGTTTTGAGCAACCTGGTCTATTGGAAGGTGTCCCTGCCCATGGCAGGGGGTTAGAACTAGATAAGCTTTAAGGTCCTTTCCTACCCAAACCATTCTATGGTTCTACGAGTAAGTTTTGTATGCACAACTATGTCATTATTAAAACTGTATTTAAGTAAGCTAGTGGTTGAGACTGCTTTTTTTTGGTCCATGCTAATGTCCTTTTGACCAAGTCTGCTATTGTCATTTACTGTCTGTAATTTTTACTTACAATGATGTATAACACAGAGCTGTGTACTGTGCAGGTCCTTTCTTATTAGAAAAATATTATAGATAGTTTAAAGAAATCTTACTGATGTCTTGCTATTGTATGCAAAGGGATCTCTTGTCTCCATCTGCCAAAATGTAGTTTTCACACTAGCAATCCTGATCTCTGATTTAACCCATTGATCTATCAGAAACCTTCACCTTTCTTTGACAACTCACTGCTGTCTGATTGTTCATGGGATTTGTCACCCAAGACATATGCTCTTGAGGATTTCTGCTGGGGTTTTTTGTTTAATTTTGGTTCTTTTTATTCTTTCTTGTTTGTTTTATTTCTAAATGTGAGTGAACTGTGCATGATATTCCTGTGGGACAAGTTCTGATCCAGGCCAGGAGGAGCTGAATGAAGATGGCTTTGCAGCTCCTTCACTCCCCCTTCTTTGGGCCCCTTCAGAATAATTTCAGTGAAGCAGTTAAACACTTTTCCCTGCTATGACATTTAGTTCATCGTCATATTTACTGGGCCACATGTGAGCTTCCCTATGAGAATAATGAGAATAAATACTCGATGCAGAGTCCTGCATATAAATTTATATACTGGCTTGCATCTTCTCTTTATCATTCTTTTTTGTTATAAACTGTAAAGAATGTCTAGCTCTGGATTGTGGGCAGTTCCCCTCCTGCTACTTCAAAAGAGCATATTATTCACGTAATGAAAAGGCTTAGTGCCGGACTTGACAAAACACTGGGAAATACACCGTTGGGCATAATTCTGAACTGGCAGGGAACTGGACTGAGTGACCTAATAGGGCTCTTTCATCTCCAGTTACTTATGATTTTCAATGCTAATTAAAACCTCACTAGCTAGTGGAGAAGAACATCATGGCCAATTCAAATAACTTCTTAAAAACTTTCCTTCTGTTTATTTTTTCCACTTGCCCACTTCAATTTTATACACATATCACTTAAAAACACCCTTAATTACAAAAGTGTCCACCTATAAAGCTACAAGACAAACAAACAAAGCCATTTACATGCAGCAACTTGCAATAAAAATGCAAAGGCCAGGAAATAAATTATTTCACTTTATGAAGGAAAAAGAAAGTAATTTCTCTAGTATTACCTATGTCTCCAGGTGTGCTAGATCGTGGTTGTGCTCTCAGCTCACATTCTATCTGAGTTTTCTCTCTGCTCTCACCAGATCTGGACACTGACACTTGTTCAGTAAGGACATATTTTGCCTAAATAAACCAGTCCTCAAACTTCTGCTGAGCAACTATTTCAGCTCTAGGGCTTGCCAGAGAAGGGCAGCCCAAACCCAGTGGCTTTACTCTCTTATTCAAGTGTGCTGGATGCCTGGGATGTGGACAGATATTGGAGGCTCAGCTTTTCCTGAGCTCTGTGAGGATGATGGGGGACCAGGGCTCCTGGCACAGCCTCAGTGGCCACAGAGGATGAGATCTGGGTCTGGTGTCAGCCCAATGAGGGACATGCTGCAGAACTGAAACATAGGTACCTGCCCTCAGTGGCTCACTTACAAGTCCGATTGATTTCTTGTGCATCCTCAAAGTGTCAGAATCCCTGAGACACTAGAGAAGAACCTAGCAAAAAACCTTTCAAAAGCTGAAAAATTAAATGGGGGGGACGGGACAGGGACGGGACCAGGAACTGTTAAGGAGACATTAACACACAGGTAAACAGGATCACAGAATAACTCTGGGGGAAGAGGACTTCCGGAAGTCTTGTGGTCCAAACCCCTGCACAAAGCAAGGCTGGCTCTGAAGTCGAGCAGGCTGCTAAGGGCCATGCCCTGTCAAATTCTGAGCATCTCTGAGGGGAGAGGCTCCTCAACCTCCCTGGGGAATATGTGACAGTGTGAGACCACCTTCATGATGAGATCTTCTTCCTTAATATCCAAATAGATTTTGCAGTTTGTGTCATCCTTTCACTGTGCACCTCTGAGAAAAGTGAAAATGACAATGTAAATAAAAATGGAAAAATCAGAGTAGTAATAATAATGGACATCAAATAAAATATTTCAGACAACCTGTTTACTACTTGGAAACTTTCTATTTAAAGAGAAATGCCCCTGAGTGGCTGCTATCACTGAAGTGATGCACTATCTAGGAACAGTGAAGCAGTGTTTACAGTCACCTTGCTACAGAAGATGTCAAAGCATGTGAGTCAATTAAGAAATAAAATAGATTACAGCTGATCACAGCAGATAATTAACTTCTATTTCCAAGAGTGACAGCTGCATTCAGTTATGTTCAACATTTTAGCAAATTGGTGCAAAAATATGAATAGATCTGTTTTCAAAACTGATCTCAAGCTGCAATTTTTTGGACATGTTATTATCATGAATTCAGACTTGTAAAAAATCACTCTCAGCTCCTTAGACAGAAAACAGCCTCATGAATTGCCCCCAGAACTGACTGTTACTTTTTGGTCAAATTTGAAACAATGAATGCTACCTTGCAAATGTAATCACTTTTAAAATACTTTATCCTTCTTATTTAATTTTTTCCCAGCAGAAACTCGGTTAGACAAATTCAACCCAAATTCATTTTCGCTCTTCTGGAGCAAATTTTTGCCTTGTCAAAAAGAAATATTGCCTGGCACTGACAAGGAAGGAAATCCCAAGGAAATGGAACCCATGGAATAGACATCCTGTAAGAAGGTCATTTTCAGACAGAGGTGTTTTTGGAGAGGTGAGGTACATAGTAAGTATGTATGGGGAGCCTTCTTTCTCATGGGGAACTATTGACTGTGGACAAAGTCTGAAACCAAATTACTGAGAAAAAGTTAGTTTGCTTTACTTGTCAAGAAAATACAAAACTGGCAGTAGGCTAGCGAGGGTTGTATAGGACGGGATGTTTGGTGATTTAAGGAAACAGTGGAGAGACTCCAAAAGGGTAGGCAATGTGACTGAACTGAGCAAAAATAGGCAGTAGCAGGGGCCAGTGGTGTGCAAACTGCAGGAGATAAAGGTGGTTATGGCTGAGGGTAACACTGCTGTCTCAGGTGTGGGATGTGATGCTGACAGTGGGTCTAGAGTAATGTTTCTGCACTATCCCAGACTCTCCAGATGCCACCTTCAGCGAAGCACTTCTTACTGACACAACAAGAGTAGTGGGTCTCTAGCAGAGCAGGACCCACACAGGTCTAAAAAGCCCAGGAGCATTTTGGTTCAGGGTGTCTTTAACACCATAACCCTAACCTGAATTCAGATTTCTCATCTGAGCCACAAACGGTGCTGGAATCCTCAGCTCCAATCAGCCACTCAGATTAGGGTTATGGTTCAGAGAGACACAAAGCCAACAGGGACTCCAGGGACACTGGTTAGGCATGCCAAGGGAGCACGACACTGCATCAGCATTGCTTCTTGCTTACCTTTCTCAGCTATGACATCCATGGTGCTGGGGACCTTAGCCTCAAATCCAACCTGCCGTTCACATGAGAGTTAGGGTTCAGAGATCTAAAACGCCTACAACTCCAGGGACACTGACGCTGCAAAAGGCATGGCTAGGGAACAGCAACTGCATCAACATTGCTCCCTTCACATCTTTGTCATCTGGGAAACCCATGGAGCTGGGCCTCAGCCTCAGCTCCAACCTGCCATTCACATAAGGGTTAGGGTTCAGAAAGCCACAACGGCTACAGCTGCAGTGACGCTGACACTGCAAAAGGCACGCCAAAGGGACCACACCGCTGCACTATCATTGCTCCTTCCACATCTTTCTTATATGGGCCACCCAAGTTCTTTGAACCCTAAACATAACCCCAATGTGACTGTCTTACAGTATGTTTCATGTAATTAACTATCTTTTTATTTTCTTTCCTTTTTAACTCCTTTTCGAAACATTGCCTGTAACTGTTCCGTATGGTAGTTTAGAAAGGAGGATAAACTTGCACTTTTCAGCAGCCTTAATTTATAAACTGTAACAGTTCATACTTTGTAAAGAAATGTATGGTTGTTCATCATATTTTATATTTTGTTGTATTCAAAATGATGAATTTGTGCATATTCTGAACAGAAGTAGGATGAAGAAATTTTCAATTATGTGTTAAATAAAGGTATGTTTGAATGAAAGCCAGACTGGAAAGAAATTTGTATTAGACGGTACCCTCAAGAACAAGAATCACTTCTATTTCACTTTATTCTGTTTATAGGTATTTTTGGATGGATTATAAATGTTATTCTCATGAAAGAGTTCCTCTTCCTAGCAGATTCTGGGTCAAGTTGTTAATATCAACTGTGTGGTGACGGCCAACTTTTGTAGAAATAGTAAAGTGGGAAATTCAATGGAAAGAAAACATTTCTTCTGTTCCAGAATGTGGGCAAACACTTATGGGTGAAATAGAGCTGAAGGGCAAGAAATGTATATATTTTTTGGCCTGTCCCTCCAATATATCCATTGATTTATGTCAGGAAGGCAGCAGAATATGTTCCCATGACTTTACAAGCCCGCTTGGGAAAGAAAGAACATTTTCACTCAAATTATAAGGGTAGAATTAACCCTACTTGGAGATGGTTTAATGCTATTGCAGCAACTGAAGGGTGCACAAAAGTAGGAATCACACAGGTTCTCTCAAAGAGTTTTGTGCAATTTTTGTTTTTGTAATTTCAATTTGGATGCTGGGTTGGTCACAGAAGCTGCACATTTTAATATTGGTAGTGTCTGGCTCAAAACCAAGCCTGGTCTGTGAGCCTGCTCATCTCTCACACAGATCAGGATGTGCAACATTACCCTGACACATGTAGGAAGAAATGTATCTTGCAGCAATTTTTTAAGTTTCCCACAGAGAAACTGAGTTGTTTTGAAAATGGGTGTGATCTAAATAAGGAGCCCTTCGGAGACTGGATGTCTTCAGAGGCCAACAACAGGCCAGGCAGCTACTTGCTAGATGAATCTCCACCCTCTGCAGGTGATTTGACATGGAAGGGGGAAAGACCTACCTTTTGTTTTAAAACATACTTCTGGTGCTCCCATGCTGAATGTCTCTGACTTTGCAGCTTCACAGTGGCCACTTGAGTTGATCTTGGACTGGGAGACAGTCTATATTATGTCTGGGACAACTGGGCATACCCCAACAAAAATAGCTCTTACACGTTTTTCAAGTGTTTTACTAGAGGGCAGGGGATTTAAAGGTGGGAGGATTGATTTCATCCAGAGAAATGCTCTTTTACAGCCTGCAGCCAGCTGGATGCTTGATGGGCTGCTTTAAATGGGAAAGGAGGGAATAAAATAATTATCCTTCCCTAAAAACTAAGGGTCCTAAGTTGATTTCACTCAACTTCCACCCTAAATGGAGTGACTTATGATTTACAGCAAGGTGAGATCAGAATCAGGCCTGCAATGCTGTGGGGTGTTTTTTGCAAAAGCTATTTTCATCTCTAAATGTCATGGACCTTTCTGGGTCCCATCTGTTGAGGGGTGTCTGCAGCATTACTCCATAGACAGGGTATTTTTCTGGGCAAAGATTTTATTCCACTGATTGTTCACCAGCCTTAGTGATATTGAACTTACACAGTTCATCTGACTTCACATTTTGGGGTAAGTTGGCTAGAGAGTGCTTTTCTATGCCCTTTGAAATAGATCTTTAGTGGTAGTGCTTGCTATAAGAGCCAGATTTCCGGCCCTGAAAAGCAGCTTGCTCCGCTGTAACACATTGCTCTAGATCTGGAAATTTTCTTTATATTACTGTCATGTCTGAGGTTTGATGTGGAAAGGACAGTTTGTGGATTAAAAAAAGAGAATTTGATTATCAATTTTCTGCCTCTCCAACTCCAGCAGCTCTTCACTGATAGCTGTTGCCCCGCTGGAAAAAATTATCCTTTGGGAGGTATGATTTGCCCAGATCAAAATCAACTCATCTAGTCACTCCACAAATAGCTTTCAGGACGTGCCACCCGGGTCATATTTATGTGTCTGCTATATCTCTTTCCTTCATGTTGCATGATGGAAACTCAATGTAGTAGGTCTGTATTGGGAAATGAAACATCTGAGAACACGCTGGAAAGGTCAGGAAAGGTGCGAGGGTAGTGCGATGCCTATGACTGCTAACTGAGGCCCTTTGGAAAACTGTTTTTTTTTCACTCCTTATTACACAGCTTTTACAGAAAGCAATCAGATCGGGGAATTTCATCACAACATCTGCAAGTCAATATATCCTGTTAATGTATATAGCTGCATCCCCTTAAAAAAATCCATGCCACTCACGGTGGTTAAAGTACAGCTCCAATTTGTGAGAACTAATCATAGAGTCATAAAATCAACTAGGTTGGAAAAGACCTTTAAGATCATCAAGTCCAATTGTTAACCCAGGACTGCCAAGACCACTACTAAAGAGTATCACTGAAGGCCTCATCTACACAGTTTTTGAACACTTCTAGGGACGGTGATTCTGTCACTTCTGTGGGCAGCCTGTACCAATGCCTGACCACCCTCTCTGTGAAGGATTTTTCCTAATATCCAATCTAAACTTCTCCTGGTGCAGCTTGAGGCCATTTTTTCTTGTCTTACAACTTTTTACTTGGGAGAAGAGACCAACCCCCACCTCACTACAACCTCATTTCAGGTGGTTAATGTACTTAATAATGTATGTACCCACCTGAGGTGAGAATTGTCATAGCCTGGAAGTTTTTGTGAGTATTCCCACACCTCCAGGATCAGCTGGCAGATCACTCTCTGCAATGAGAGTTGGATACTAAGGCCCAGAGATGTAAATGAGCAGCTGAGGGTTTAGTTGTTTAAAGAGAAAATACGGTAGAATTTATGTGCCTGAATCGCAGACAGGGATCGTCAGAACTTGTACCTTGTTGTACTTTTGTTATTACTGTTACTTCACTGGGTTTCACAAGAGTGGTGCTACTGTGTTTGCCCAGAACTGCTCCTGTCTATCTTGTCAGTGTTGGGTGATGTGCTGCCTGTTTCACCACTCAGTACAGGAGACGTCCCTCTAGATATTAAGAGGATCATGGTCTGAAAGGTGGGCTAAGAGGATGCACAGTGCATTTCCAGTAGCCCTGAAGGGATCTATGCATACAGCTTCCTTCTTTTAACACACAAGCTCCCTCTCTGCTGGTACATGAGGTCTCCTTCAAGAGGTGTTCTCCATCTCCCCTGATCAAGCTGTAGGAAGAAATGTAAGAGTTGCTGTGCCATAGAAGAAAGGTTCTTCTCCCTGCAGGCTGGGAATTAGATCTCTTAGCTGGAGGGGCATAGCTCTGGGATGACTTATTCCTTTGGCATTGCATGATTATTGGATAGACTGTGCGGACCGTTTGGGAATGGGGAACACACTATGGATGTTTCTGTATTTGTTTTTAGCATTAGCCATTGGATGTGTCTGTAGGAGGGACTCATCTCCTCTAACAGCCTATGTCTACCCCTGAACAGAGCAGAGGTGGATGTTGATATTGCCTGACACTGTGATGAGATTTGCCAGATGCTTTTGGTGACGTGCACCATTATTATGCCTATGCACGGATCAGAGTAAGTGAGGAGAAACAGGCCTTCTCTTTATTTCTGTACTCTGCTCATTACTGGATAATTGCCAGGTATGTTCACGCAATTAATTTTAAGTTAATGCAGTAGAGCAGCCTCCTTCAGTCTAGCAACCACCTCACTCTTCAGGAAAAAAAAGAAAACCCAAAAAACCTGCTGCCATCTTGTGTCACACTGGTGTTTACCAGTTGGAAGGGGAAGAGGGAGAGAAACATAAAGTAGTCAGTGTTTAGATGTACAATATGATGCTGGTTTACCCAAGCTTGTAATTTTAATGAACAGGTTCGTCTGAAAAATTTGGGACCCTGAGGATGATCCTCATGGGAACTGGCAGCAGTACGGAGCCAGCTCTGACGTTTGTCTCCCATCAAACACTTGTGCACCCACTGGTTGCACGGAAAACTGACTATTTTGATTTGCAAGCACCCTGTTTTGCAGTGGTTTTGCAGACTGCTCCCAGCTGTGGTACTGATCCCAGTCATCTGTGGGCTGCAGACTGAGCGACAGCATCACTTCAGGAGTTGATCTGGATGAAATTTTTTGTTGGGTTTTGTGCCCCTTTTTTTTTCTTTTCCTGCTGAAAATGCTCTTTTAAGTCATTAACATTTTCTGAGAGGGAAAGGAGAAAAGCAATCAAAACATTTTGACTTGATAATTGAAAACAAATATTTCTTGCATTTGTTTTGAGATTTCTATTTTTAGAGGCTGACCTAGCCTTAATTAAAAAATAATAAAGTACTTCCCCTTCCTCTCTCCACTCCCCAGGAAAACAAAAGGCTTTGTATTTACTTTTGTTTGAAATAAACCTTTTGTTAGATTGAAGTTTTGAAGTGCTTTGTTTTGGGTTGGGACACTAAAAATTATTTGGTTTTGGTCAATCCCAAACAACTTTTGGCCAGTGAGATGTAAAAAAGCAATTATTTGCTTAGTTCTTCTCATGAGTTTGAGTCCTGATGCTGCAAGACGGAGCAAAAATGTTCTGCATTGTGTTTCAGCCAGACATGACTGTCTTCAGTGCAACTTAGCCAAACCTCTCCGACGAAGGACAGCATTTGTTGAACAGTTGTGGCAAATCAGTCAGAGCTGTATGCAGTAAAAAAAAAGCCCATCCTTCCCTTTGACCCTTTTGAGGTCTACAGCCTGAGGCAGCCTCTTGGGAGATCCTCTGTTGGGTGTTAGATACATAGGCAATACTCACTGGAATGGATCCCAGCCTGACAAACAAACCCCAGGAAGTTATAAAGAAAGTGAGCAGACCTACTTGAGGTTGATGCAGATGCAGGTGATTCAGATGCAGGGGTTAGTTTGCCTTTTGGTTAGAAGCTGCTGTAGAAACAATTTCAGGGAGTTTTTTGTCGAAGACCATACAAAGAGTTTTTGTCCCACGAGTTCATTCATAATTCTGGCTATGGCAGACAATACCACATTTTGAGATTGGAGGTGTATGGACCATATTCTTCTTTGGAAAGGTGTCTAAATGGTCATGCCTTAACTCACAAATTTGGCTCATCGCAAACAAACTGAATACACATGTGAGTTTCCTATAAGTTCAAGATATCGTGCAGTGACAGGAAACAAATGTAATGTGTGGGAACAGCGATTTGAAGAAAAGCTGAAGAAATACAGGGGTCCCAGGTTTGTTAACACTAAACTACAACTAGTGCAGCATGCATGGTATTGGAGACATCTGAGTTATCCCTGCAGAATTTAAGCACAAAATGCCTGTGGATTGTCATACTATACATATGTTCAGCATCAATACTTAAAGCTGAGACAGTAAAAACATTTTGCAGAACTGCACAAATGGAGAGGGGAAAATTGATCATTGCATTTTGATTCGAAATACTTGTAACCTGAAACATGACTGTGCAGCTTCTAATCTGATATGGCCTGTCAAGGCCTATCTGTTTTATGCTGCAGGCTCAGACTTGTCTTTTAAATCACAGCCTGATGGTCAGAAATGCTCTCCTCCAGTGTGCCAAGATTTCATGCTGAGTGCCCCGCTCACCTGGCACTTGCCCATGGGACACGCTGGGTGATGTGCTAACCCCTTCAGCTGTTTTGTACCACCCTGCACCATCCATCTGCAGCCCCTGTCTTCATCTGCCTCTGAAGTGAGTCACTGACTGCCTGTGACCTCTTTACAGCACACCAGCAAAATTTAAGACAGGTGAGGACCTTGTCTTAGCTATTTATGGCTTAAGTGGGAGAAAGATGTGAGAATTTTCTTTTCCGAATGTCAGTTGTCCCAAATGACTGCAGATGTGTAAATAGATGTAAGTGTTCCACTTCCTCAAGAATCTGTTTTCTTCCACGGATTTGGCTTTCCCATTGCAGAGCAGTCATTGACTTCTCCGTGCCTTTGGAGAAAAGTTAGATTTCCAGGTTGTAGGGAAGTTATAAATCTTGGCAACATATCACAGTATTTTGAGAAAGATAAAAATCTGGCTATTTTCTGTAACCCATCAGTTCTGCACTTTATTGAATAACTTGGTACTTAAAGCCAACATGCAGTTATTTTGAAACATTGGTATTAAATGAGGACCTTAAAGCCCTTCCAAGCCACAGGTGAAGTACAATGCCCTCTTTTTCAGCCTAAAATAATTAGAAATATATATTGGAAAAGCTTAATTCTAGGTATATGTCAGATGCCACCTAATTTCTCCCATGAAGAAATTCCTTTTCTTTCTAGTTAATTCAGCTCATGCTGCAGTGTGAGGTACACCTTTTTAACCCTTCGCTGTCTTAAGCCATTTAACTTTTATGGGCTTATTTGAAGAACAACATGCCCCTAAGAAACCAACACTGTAACATACCTTTAATTAGACATATAAGGGACATGGAATTGCTCAGCACCACATACTCTCTACACTGTTTAGTATTCAAATGGTTAAAATTATTCAAATGAGCTGGCAAGCTTCATGAGGTAAATTCACTGGAAATATATTTATTTTTACTATGGTACCAAGTCCACATAAAACGTCTTCAGAGAATCTGCTTGTGAAAGCCTGGGTTAATAGTGGAGAAAAATAAAACAAGAGTGATAGTATTAATAAGTCTGGTTAGAGCACAATGACTTTAAATTGGATAAATACTGCTTCATGAAAGCAGACTTTCAAACCATCACAGGTTTATCCAGAATGTTAGTAAAACTTTTATTGCAAATTAAAATGCAATAGAAGTCAAATTGGCACATTTTTCGAGTTCCATGCTTGACCTAAGCCTTCTCTAGAGCTTCCAGGGAAGAAACTCAAAGGTGGTAATCAGCCTGAGGGCACCGCAGCCCAGCAGGTACAAACAGGAGCCATAGAACTGTAGAATAGCTTGAGTTGGAAAGGACCTTCAAAGGTCATCTAATCCAACCCACCTGCAATGAGCAGGGCTGTCTTCAACTGAGTCAGGTTGCCCAGAACCACATCCATCCTGGCCTAGAATATCTCTGGGGATGATGCACCCATCACCTCTCTGGGTAGACTGTGCCACTATTTTACAGCACTACGCACTGCACTGCACTGCACTGCACTGCACTACACTGCACTGCACTACACTACACTACACTACACTACACTACACTACACTACACTACATTACACCCCGCCCCCACCCCCTCCCCATAAAGAATTTCTTCCTCACATCCAGCCTGAATCTCTCCTCTTTTATTTTAAATCCATTACCCCTCATCCTATCAGAA
>JAOEHX010067739.1:5465-23105 GCA_025448015.1 Bolborhynchus lineola
TACTGGACTGTTCTTATCTCAACCCGTGGGAGTTACATTCTTTCGATTCTCCTCCCCATCCCTCTGGGAGCAGGGGGGAGGAAGGGGGGGGGGAGTAAGAGAGAGACTGAGTGGTATTCTGAGTTATGGCTCGGCTTAAACCACGACAGTTCTTTTTGGCGCGCAACATGGGGCCTGAAGGGTTGAGATAATGACAGATCTGACCAGAGTGTGTCTAATTGTATTTGTGGTAAGCATTAATTATTTCGGATTAAAGTCACTCGTCACAATGCTGATTTATTTTTTTCTCAAAGTTGTTGCTCTTGATCTCACAGTTTCAGCATGTTGTACCTTACTTACTGCTGGTATTTGCTGTCTTAGTGTTTATTGGCTGGGGGCCTTGGGCTAAGGTTCTTGCTTCATTGTACTTTATGGTAGACTTGTAATACAATAGACTCATTGCTCATGAAACTGATCTGGCTCGCATTCTTCCATCCAAGTACTAACCGAGCCTGACCCTGCTTAGCTTCTGAGATCAGATGAGATCGGGTGTTTTCAGGGTGATGTGGCTGTATTATTCTTTATTCCCTGCAGTCTTCAAGCTAATTCATAATGATCTATCTTAGCAAGAACTTTGGTATGTTACGGGATTTTGAACTTTAGGGAAATGGTCCATTTCTAATTTTAAAGACTACATGAACAGTTGTGCTGCCTCCAGCTGAAGGTCCAGTTAGACTGGCCTTCTGTTGTTTTACATGTGGCCATTAGCAGATAGTTAGGAAAAAGAATGTAAAACCAGAAAATTTCCTGTGCTATAAACTTATGACTTTAATAGTTACAATCTTTCCTGAAGCAGAGGTTCATATTTGAAGTGGAGGTGTCCATATTAGTGTTTTATACCATTCACACACAAACGCTTCTGTGTATTCTTTTTGCTGCTTTTGAATACGTTGGGTTTCTAACATCCTGTACATCCTGTGGCAAAAGTTTCTGCAGCTTTATTATCTATCCTGTGGAAAAAGTACTGTCCTTTCCTTTTTTTCAGACAGCTCTGTGATAGCTTAATGTGATGCCCATGGCTCTTGTATTCTGAGGCTGAGAAAATCTGTCGTATTTACTCACCATATAAATATTATCAGTTCCTTTGAAATTTGAAATTATGCCAGTACATATCTCTTGCTCTTTTCCCAAAAGTTCCCTCTCTCCCCTGAAGTTAAAAAGGCTTAAACTTTGTAACTTCTTTATCCTTTTATTTAGCCTGTCATTCAAGTTCCTTTATTTTTTCTGTGTCTTCTTTTTGAGCTGGCCTACTAGAGCAATATGCAGCATTAAATATTGATATATCAAAGAGACGTGGCCATTGGTATGAATTTAGGATTTATTCTTTATTTGTTATTTATTCTTTTCCTCATATTATATTCTCCTTCAGATTACATCTGAATGTTGAAGTGGTAAGTATGGACAAATATCCACAAGGTCTTCAAAACTTGTTCTCTGAAGGTAGAAACCAGGGTGATTTTCTTTCATATTTCTATTACATTTACCATTTACAGTACCATTAGAACATTATGTGACTTTTGATAGTCCATTTTAGTTTTGACCCACTGCTAATGAGACCAGTTTGTTCATCTCACTATCTACTTTTCTTTCCAGATTATTTATGGACAAACTGAACATTAAGATGCCTTTACATAAGAGCTTTTCAGAGCTTTTCAGTAGTAAACTTCTCCTCACAGTAAATACTGGCTATTTTGTTTCTTGTATGTAAATGTCTATAATTCATGACCTGGCCATACCTCTTCTCTCTTTTGTAGCTTATTTTCTACATGAATTTCTAGTGAGGGACTTTGTCAAAAGTTACATGGAAATCCATGTGCTGTATATTGCCCTCATCACACTCGTCTATCCACAGTTGCTTTCCCCAAAGTATTCTAGTAGATTTTTAAAGATTTATTTCCTTCTATAAAAGCTGGTGGTTATTGCTTCCCTAATATATTAAATTTATCTTTTCATCCAGTGAGTCTAATCTTTTATAATGCTTTTTATTGATTCCCTGGTATGGAAGTAGGACGTGTACTTCCACAGACATTGCTGAAGCCCTCCTCAAGATCAGCTGTCATGTCCCCATTCTTCTTGGCTCTAGTACAAAGGCTAAGCAGGGGGACCATTGAGGAAGGGCACAGTGCCGCAGGTGACAAGGAGGAGAGACCCCACATAGAAGGGGAGCTTCAGTCCCCAGGTATACCCAAGGGGCAGGCAGAATTTGTGCTTATGAGGTTGCAAAGAAGGGATCCTCTGACAGTGAAGTTTTGAGGGAGTTGGCCCATTACACAAAGCAGGATTTGGAGGAGTGATTAGGCATCATGGTGAGAGATGACCTGAGGCTGAGGAAAGAGCTCTCCCTGCCAACCTGACCTGCTGGGGAGGTTTTTTGCTTGCTAGGAGGTCAGAGAGAAAGCCAAGCCTTGTCCAGTGCTTGGATGGTTCACCTGCTGCTCTTCCATGTGGGCACCAGCAGTATGGCCAGGGAAGACCCTGAGAGTCAACTGAGACTGCACGGCTTTGGAGAGAGGGTCTAGAGCAATAGAATCAGATGTTGTCTCCTCAATACTGCCAGTGAGGGGGAAGGCTTGGGAAGGAGTGGATGGACACTGCAGGTCAACACTTAATAGACAGCTGATCTTTACAGCAGGGATTTGGCTTTAGTGACCATAGAACCCTCTTTAAAGCTCAGGGACTGGGAGTCACCAGTGTGAATTTATGAAGGGGAGATCATGACTCATGAACCTGATAGCTTTCTGCTGTAAGTAACTGACCTAGTGGATGAGGGCAGAGGTGGATGTTGTTTAGCTTTACTAAGGCTTTTGACATAGTTTCCTGTAACATCCTCATACACAAACTGATGAAATACAGACTAGATAAGTGGCCAGTGAAGTGGATCGAAAACTGGCTGAACTGTCATGCCCAAATGATTTTGCTCAGTGGTGCAAATGCCTTGTGGACAGTGTTACCTATTGGTGCACACTAGGGGGTTAATCTAGGGCCAATGCTATTTAAATTCGGTTTTGACCTGGATGATGGGACAGACTGCACCCAGACCAGAGCAGTTGCTGAGTCTTTATTTTGGAGATATTCAAGATTAGACATGGCCTGAAGCAACCTGCTCTGGCTGGCCCTGTTATGAGCTGGACTGGATGATCTCTGGGGCTGCCTTCCTGCCTCAGCCATTCTGTGTGAATCTGTCATTTAGAAAGAGATGACATATAGCACACAGTAGTTTCATATTTTGGCATTTCCTTAGAAATGGTTAATGAGTACTATTGAATCCATGCAACTAACTACACATTTTTTAGTTTTATCTTCTTTGAAAATAACAGTAGCTAGAATATTTCAGAGTATTTCTTCAGTAACTTCAGCTTGAACCAGAGGTGCTGTGCTTTGCTCAGAACTACATGAAGATTTGCTTTGCCTCATGTGGTTTCTTTGATCTCTTAGAGGCAATAACCTTGGATAAAATTCTAGGTTCAGCACCATCACCTCTTGTGACAATTATAATTTTCTGTGGGGTGATTTTCTCAATATTGCCATGAGGCTGAGGCACAGTTGTACACATGGCCCCACATGTGTTAGTAGAAGCAGGGTCAGAGAATGTTATGCACGTCCAAACAGCTACCATCTTATTTAACAGCTCAGATGCTGTCTTGCTGTTAAACTAATGCAAATTTTAAGGCCTGATAAAAGTATATTTTCACCTTAAATTTATGGAGAATGTTCTTATTTTTAATGAGCTCCAGTTTACACCAGATTGTGGATCATCCCTTTAATTCTGCTATCACATTACTTGAGCAGAGACAAGTGCTGCTTTGAAGTGTCATTGTGCTGTAGAAAATCTAACGTTCAGATCTGAATGTAAGATGTAGCGCTAAGAAAGTGGAAGATGTAGATACCCAGACAAGGACGTTTCTCTGAATTTTAATACACACCTGTATTTATTCTTCCAGTCCCTCGGATTCAAACATCACAGTATCTGTTTTGCATCAGAGAAATTAAGCCTCCTTTCGTTTACAGATTTCACAGGAAAAGTCAAAAGTAGGTTAGAGGAGAACATTATGTTGTATTGTTTTTTTTCCCTAGTAAAAAGAGTGAGAAAACCACCTTTTATGATCAATATGGTGCTATTTCCTTTTGTGCTAAAAGCTGTCTGTTCCACTCTTGTGTCGACTCTGCACAGCATGTTCAGTTACTTTAAAACCAAAACTTTAATTACTGGATAGAGAACTTGAAGAGTTACCAGTGCATGAATTTTCTGGGACATGTGTAAGGATGGAAGACAGAAATGAAAGCTGTTTTAAAGAAAGAATAAGAATAAATAGACATTTAGATCATGCTTGCAGAGACATCAAAGACATGGAGGAAAAGTGGCCGCCTGTTTGCACTGAAGAAAGAAAACATTGCAATGGAAAAGTCCCTGCTGCATATGAGAATTTGTTTGTACTTAATATATACTAAAGTGGACACTGTTGAAGGACAATTAAACCAAATTGTTAAAACTCAGGAGTCTGGCAAATTGAGGTTTATAGAGTTAGTATGATTTATAGAGCCTTTTAATTAAAGTAACTGAAAGAATTGCACACCTTTGCAAAAGTTTCCAAGTGGAGAGAAACAGTACAAGTTTGCAGTTGCATTTTCCCGGTGTGGTCCTTTGCGGCATTTTGGCATGAATCAGAATGAGAGGCTCAGAATTTGCAAACTGAGATTGTCGATCAGTGCATACTTTTTTCTCATGGGGCTCTCAATAAAAATTTTGATAAATATATCATAGTTTTCAAAATATATTGTCAGAAATCTGTAAGTTTAACTTAGACAGTAAGCATGGTAATTTACAGCTGGCAGGATCGCTCCATCCTCAGTTGCCATGCAGTATTTTTAAGACAAAGTACAAGCCATTATCATACCACACTGTGTATCAGAAAAATGGATAACATAGTACTAATTTTCATTTATTTTGAGAATTTATGTAGAAAGCATGGAAAGGTCTACAGACCTGGTCTTTCACTGGTATTAATTATTCTATGTATGCCTTTATCATTTTTGTATCTAAGCTTGAAATCTGATGACACATATCATCAGTATTTAGGAGTATCTTATATTTAATGGCAGCAAGGTCCAGATTTCAGGGACTTAATTCCAGCTTCTAATTCATAAGCTTGGCAGTTGTCACTATGATTTGTGGCACTTGGTGATGCCAATTATGGAGACTTTAAGCTCCCTTATCCCTCTGGAAATCCATGCGTGCCTACCCTAACCCATCTCACTTGTGTTTGAAACAACTGGAACTGCTTTCAGAGGACTCCTTTATTGACTCAGGAAGCATTAGATTAATTCCTCCTTCTCTTTTCTTAAATCCTTATTTGTGTTTGTGTAAATTATTTTGGGGAATATTAAATTATTGACATAGGGAGTAATGTGCATTAATATAGTTTACCTAATGACTGGAGTTAACTGCCATTAGGTAAAAACCCATTTACTTAATGGTGCTTTGTTTTTATTTTTATTTTGCTATTGTTGTTTAGAAAATAGCTTTTTTAATTATTATCCTGAAGTGCTTGATGTGCATAGAGGCTGAAGTGCATGAGCGTTCTGGGGAGAAACCTATTGGTAATTAATATACTGTGTAGCTTAGAATTTTTCTTTCTAAGCCTATAGGGATCAGGCAAAAAAATATGCTGTAACTTTCCGCCGTCTTCTGGTTTGTGTTTTAGGCTGTTTACCTATGTATAGTGAGCTGTAGGCTGAGGTGACATTGTGTCCAAGACAAATACATATGTGTGGTAATGTATAGTTTTTAATGTTAGCACTGTCCTTTATCAATCTCCTCTGCAGGAAATAGAATAAGGATTGTCTGCATCAAACAAAGTGTCTGGCTCCCAAATGGGAGTTTCTGTACAGCTGAGCCTCCTGCCTATAAAATGAAATAAAGTATAATAAAATTTAAAAAATTAATTACCTGCCTTCTATTCTGAATATCATAGCTTCTGATACACTTCTTGCTTTCAGATGCACTTGTATTCACCAGTCATGCTTTTCATATTTACAGCAGAAAAATGCAGATTTTCCCTTTTATATTTTAAGATTAAAAATAGCCTAATATAAAGTCTTTTGTAAATCACACATTCATAGTTATATTGGATGCATTTGACTAGTTTAAATTATATCAAGAATGGCAGATAGAAAATGCCATCATATCTTCTTCATCCTCAGAGCTTAAGAAACGAAAGTTTAACTGAAAAATTGTTCTCAGTGCCTAAGTAGGAAATACTTTAGGAGGCTTTTCTCCCAGTTTTGCACATGATTCAGTTCAAGGGTCTGTGTGTGTTGTGAACAATGATGGAAGTAGAAATATTCATGCTACCTCAGTTACCAAAGGTGGTTAGTGCTGTCAATTTATCTGGGGCAGTGTTGTTTCTCACCACATTAATTTCACTTTTATAAATGTTAAATTCTATTTGGTTTAAAACTGTATTTTGTGATATTTTCAGACAGTGAGGTGGCTATGCCTGACATTAAAATTTGGGAAATATGACTGACATTTCTACGTTATCAGGAAATTATTTCTACAAGACCCTTGAAACAGAGGGTTAATGGAAAAGGTGCAAAATTATTTTCAGCTGTGAATATGCTGGTGAAGGTTGTTTACAGGTTTACAGGCTTATCACAAGTACATGCAGAGATAACTTGGATTTCATATAAATTGTTGAAAGCGTGCATGACTTAGCACACATTAACGTAAGCCATAATTCAGACTTTATGCCTGCAGGAAAATACTGCAAGAGGTGAGGATTTTACTCTTCCATATTGGGAATAAGTATGTGAAAACTTGCCAATCAATATTGCACCCAACTCAGACACTGGTAAGACTCCCCCAAAGATTATAAATCTACTTCGTAGCTTTCTACCAAATGATATTCACTTTGTTTACTCTATCCACTGAAGATTTCTATACAAGTCTGGTTTCCTTTGCTCTCCAACATTAGTTTCTGTGTTGAATGTTGCAGCAGGGAGGAAGGAATATTAAAAAATAAGAAAAGATGCATTGTTAAAGGGCCTTATTTCTTTTGTTCTAAAAGAATTCTTAAGAGTGAGACGGTAGAAAACAGTGAGTTAAGAATCCTGAATGTGACTGGGTTTTATTAAAAACTTCCATTTCCTGTGCATAAACATGTATTGATATGTAGTTTACCTAAGATATAAATAAAACTGAATGCAAAATACAGTTCATATATGTTATTTGCAAGAAGTATAATAGGTGTAGGAATGTGAATTTTATGGCATATGTAGGGTATTAATTATTAATGTGACCTGAATACATAATATGTTTGTTTGATACAACGACAGATGATATTAGTCTTTTTGCCTAAAGTCTCATGGTACGAAATGCAAGAAAGGTTTTCTAGACATCCATTGCCTAACTTTTATGCAGGAAAGCCCAAGGCTGTCATTACCATATGGCTTGTCACTGCAATAGGAAGGAAAACTCCCTGAGTTAACAATCATAACAGGTTTTTGTAACCCAGGTTTGTAGGAATCAAGAAGAAATAACTTCGTCATTGACTTAAAGAGGTATGAAGAAATATTCTGAAATATTACTTTGTGTACATTACAGGAACCAACTCTGCACTACTCTGTTCAGTGTCAGAGGAGAGCAAGGAAACATGAACTGGGGATATGACGTATAAAATAAAAATTGTAGTCCAAAAACCTGCTTAGATGTTGAGATGAAATGTTTAGAAATGTCTGATCTTACTAAGCAGCATTAATTTAAGTTTCTTTTAAGTCCGTATCAGTTAAGAAGTTAAGTATTATATGGCAGTCTTAGAACTGAGCTGGTCTCTGTTTCTGCAAAACTAAGAAACTACACAGATTCATACCTAAATACCCATCATATGCATAAACTATAAACATTTCTGGAATATGTCAGATGAAAATGGCTTATTAGAAAACACTCATAGAATATTTATTTTAAAAAAAAAATTTAGATGTTCCGTTTTAAAATCATGTTTAAGTACTTTTAAACCAAAACCACTATTAATAGTCTGTAAGTCCTATATCAGTAACTTAATTCTTGGTCTGCTTTACTAGGAATGGAACCTCAAGTTTTAATTTTTCTTTCAGTTAAAACCCCTGTCTCCAGCTTCTGAAAATTAGCTCTATCCAGAGTAGTAAGTATTTCAAGATGAATGTTCTCCAAAGTAAGCTAGAAAAAAAGGCTCTCAGGAGTCACATGACCTGAATGAGGCCAAAGTAAAACTGAAGTGATTAAGTATTTCATGTTCATGAGAGGTTCTGGATTTCTGTTCTAGGTCTCAAGATTACTTCTGTTTTCAGCAATTTAAAATGTATAGAAGTCCAGAAAGAAATCTGTCCAGAAAGAATCTGTCCAGAAAGTAAGTCTTAGTGGTGGGTCCACCTCCTGGTTATTTACTGTAAGGAGCAGATGAATGATGTTTTTCCCTGTCCTGTGGAGCATCTTCCATTCCCTAGGCTTCAGTGCCCTAGTTTCACAAGGGCAGTTGCTTTTTTTGGAAAGTACAAAACGTTCATGTTCTACAATTAAAGGAGGTAGATGCTTGATAAGGTCTATCATCACTCAAACTTTGGGGAAGGGTGGGATTGCCAGTGCTAGACAGTAGCACTGTGATCCTGCTGGTTTCTTCTTCCAGAGGTTACAGATGCAAGAGCCCTCAGAAGCTCAACAGTGCATGACAGCCAAATGTAAGCCCATGCAATGTGTTAATTTACAGAGCTACCATAGCCTCCTGAGTTTTCTTAGTGGATCTGTGCCTCTTGATGGCTAACCCTAGATTCGGCTTTACATTGAGTCAAAAACACTTAAAATTCTGCTTATTGCAGCTTCCTAAATCTTGACTAATTGAAGAGCAGCCATCAACACTGTGTAGAGCTATGATTACAGTTACCATCTTCTGAGACCTAGGTAGATATGTTACTATGCCCCATTTACTATTACTGTATTATGTTTTGAAATCTGTATTTTCATTTCTGTATGACCACATCTTGACTTTGTATAGAAATTATATGTCTTAAATTTTTCATGCGTTAGATGAAATCGTTTCCCTTTGATGAGTATTTAAGTTAACCAGCTGTCCCAGATATGTCTTAAGTAGAAGACTGGTTCAGGGGAAATACAATGCAGACACTGCCAATTTAAGAGATGCTAATGTCAGGAAAGAAGGAGTTAATGTGGGCTTAAATATATCTGAAAGCAAACACACTTAATGATAATGACAAGTACTTATGCAAATGAACTGCTAATACTCATCCAGCCAGAGGTGATTAAGTCTTTTAGGCCAACTGGAGATTTCACCCAGCAGGGACTGTGAGGAAGCTGGTAAGAGACAAAGGCTTAAATAACTTCAGGGTTTATAGCTCTACTGCTGCACTTAAGCCACATTTCTCTGAATTATCCTTTCTTTCGTGTCCCTTGCCTTCCCCCAAGAAAGAGGTCACAACTTCAGTTACCTTGTAAATCTTTTAATCTATACATTTTAAGGCCTGTAAAAGCACAGTAATTTATCCCAGAGTGATATGCTGGTATTAAATAGACTGGAATAATGAGCGGACCTAAGGGATTATCTAGTCTGATACTTAATTATGTAGACTAGGATCGAGGGAGAAAATGGAGGAATTACATCTGTCTCTAACTTCTATAGTGCTTGCCCACAAGAACCAGTTATTGGTAAATTTTATATTAAAAGCCTTGCTTTGATGAAAGAAGGCAGTATAGGCATGAGTGAAATTTAGGTCTACATAAAATAGTGAAAAGAGTTCTTCAAGCAAAATGAACTACCCTGTCTGAAACAGAGAAAAGGAAAATTATTACCTACTGGATGGCATTGCAATAGTTCTTTTTTTATTAGCAGTACTTCACTTTAGTGTATAATTTTTATGTGCTCCTATCGTGTAGTTGGATGTTATTGGAAGCCAGTGAGGTTTTAAGTGGTTAATTTTCATAGAATCATAGAATCATAGAATACTTAGGGTTGGACAGGACCTTAAGATCATGCAGTTCCAACCCCCTGCCATAGGCAGGGACACTTCCCACTAAACCATATCACCCAAGGCTCTGTCCAACCTGGCCTTGAACATCACCGGGGATGGAGCATTCACAACTTCCCTGGGCAATCCATTCCAGTGCCTCACCACCCTTACATTAAAGAATTTCTTCCTCATATCCAGTCTAAACCTCCCCTGTTTAAGTTTAAACCCATTACTCCTTGTCCTATCACTACATTCACTTTGTTTTGTATTTCATGGGAAAAAAACCCTGTCCTTCACTACAGAGGAAGGAACAAAGACATCTGTGAAGCTAAACAGCACCTAAGTAAGTAGATGAGATTGATTTGAGAAAAGGGGTTGGACATTTTTGCACATATGGAAGGCACAATAAGTTTGTAACAAGCATACATCCTCTTCAGCTGTATATGTGTATATATACACATCTATATGCATTTTAGAACAAATAGTCCAGGTTTTACTTTTTATATTAAAGACTATTTTAATAAATATATTTTCCAGTCAAGCAGAAATTGGATGTTTGATACACAAGGAAACTTCTTACAGTTATTATTATCTGTTTTGTGTTGTTGTGACTAGTCTTCCAGAAAAAATAGTTGTATGGGCTCATGACTCAACAGCTTCAGGGAAAAGCCAGTAGTTAACAAGTGTTATCAATCACTCCTCAATCTGGTCTTCATAGCTGGGAGAAGAGGATCCAGCTGTCTGAGGTTCTCTGATTAAAAATTCCTTCTTAATAATCTTCCAGCCTTTTTCTTGTGCCCACACATGTTCTATACTTTTCTGTGGGCTTGGGGAAATGAATGGATTAGTAGTATCATGCCTCTGAGTCAGTAAGTTAATTAAAGGCTGCATGTATAAAATGGAACAATGAATTATTTAGAGGATAACAAACATGATCTAATATTCCATTTACTCACATTTCAAGTCAATTTTTAGTTTCAGAATTCATATAGCAATCTGTAATATTTTTGCATATTGCTAAATGTTTGCAAACAACATGTTTGCCAAAGTTTCAACTGGAATTCTCTTGAGTGCTTTGTGATTGTACATTTGGGATGTTTGCTTTCCTCCCTATTCTATGTCCCCAGTGTAATTTCAGGCAGTGGTGGGAAGATAGAGAATTATTTGTCTGAAGATCAGTGCTAGACATAATGGGAGGTGTAGGTTTGGACCCAAATTGCATACCCTGTCTTGTTTAGAATATTTCTGTTCAGATTTTGCTATGACTTTATAATGAACGGTCTGAAACTTCAAAACATTCCAAATGGAGAACTGAGTCTTACAAGACAAAATACATATAAGCTTACTCACCACATCCATGTGCTTGTTTTTCATGCATCTAATTAAGGCAACCTGGGGATTTTTTGTGTGTGTGTGCAGAACCCTGCAGCACAAATATTTCTGTTGATTTCACTGGTATGTTTTCAAGCCCACAGTAAGCCTAAACAGAATGTTTTCCTACAAAAGGGTTTATTTCTTGCCATTTAAAAAGCACTATTGACTGTCTTTACTGTAACACATACTTTTCTGCACCTTCATTATCACTCTCAGTATGGAAGGTCCTGTAAATCTGCAAGGCTGACTGTCAGCAGTGCATTTATCTTACGGTGTCCTAATTAGAAACAACTCTAGAGTGTTTCTTTTATTTAGAGCCAAAAGAGGCCATCAATCTGTTGTTCGTAATGACTGACATCCATTTGGCACAAAAGAAAGAAATATCTACTTTTTGAATCTGGTTTATGCAATGTAGTATTTATTTTAATAACTAAATAAATGGTAAATATTTATAAAATATGTGACTAATGTAAGCACTAAACTCCTGCAGATTTTCAATGAGAGCTGGGACTGAGCCCCCTTTAGTGAAAAGGAGACCATGTAATCCTGCTGCACTGCAGATGCTGTTATTCACCCCCTGAACCCATAGGATACAAAACGAAGACTTAAGTATTGTGTAGTCGTCTCAAGAGAATCAAGAATGACCAGATCTGCTTTTTTTATTGTTACTAAACATTAAAATGAAAAAAAAAAAAAAAAAGATAAAACCCCCCTCATCAATCACCACATTTTAAGAACATACTGACTTTGTCAAGCTTTTAGGAAAAGGATATTGAAAGGATTTTGTTCTCAGATGTGAACTGTAGCAGGCAAGCACCAGTCCAGGCCCTTCTGAGCTCAGTGTTTTGTATATCCAATGTCATAGAGAGGTATTTTGAAACTAAGCATATCTCTCCTCATCATGATCACATTCTTGTTCGGATCTCAGTGTGAGGCACCCAACTATCATTGATGAAATGTACTTTGTAACAGCCCTAAATGTGTAATTTGGGAGTCTACATTCTTCAGCTATTATTCAAAGATCTTGAATTGCCAAAGACTGAGGAGACCACAATATTTTTTCTTATTGCCCACAGATTTTTGTAAGGATTGAGAATTTTGTCTCAATCTTTTGTAAGGATGAAGTTTTGCCAGATTTGAGAGGGCTGGCTTTGTGAATGTTTTCAATTTCCATATCTAAAAGCTTTATTTCTTCAAGAAATTTCAAGTTCTGTACTCCTGACTTCTGAAACTTTCCTGTTCAAGTTCCTACTCAAGAGTGGCAAAAGACTGCAGAGCTCTCTGTGACCATTCCCAGCATACTTGATTTTGAAAAGAGACTGGGGAGCAGGGTTACACCTGGAACTTCTTTTACCATTTTCTGTTGTGATCCCTTACAATTCAGGGACACCAACAGATTAAAGTACAGGAGTACAGTAATAGTTCTTCCATTTAATGGAAACATCCAATCTTATTATTCTTAAAGCTTTAAATGTAAAACATCTATGTCAGTATGTGCCTTCAGACATTGCTTTCTGATTCTGATCTGCATCTGTTCTTTGAAAAAAAATGAGCAGGGAGTTAGTATCATTTTTTTGCTTGAAATTTCAATAGAGGGCATAAAAATATACGTATGAAATGCAAACTCCATAGCCATACAGTCTTTTTCCTAAAGAAAGAAAAGACAAAAATATAAATTTTGGAAGAGAGGGGTACATATTCTGTTCACCAACAAACAATAGCCTAATTACGACACTGGTACTTTCAATGTTATAAAATGCTTTGTTTAATAACTTTTCAGCAGACTATAGTTGTGCCCAGGTTGAGTAAAGTTCAGAATTCTTACTTAACTATCATTTTCTTTCTTGTAGAAGCAGCGATGCACATGAAAGGGATGTATTTGTAGGTCATTAAAGGCTTCCCCTCCTCTCCCTTTCCTCCCTTTTAGTGCTGAGAGTATACACTGTATTGGACTGGCAATATTACCTGTATAATTTCATATGAGTTCATCTAGAGTACACATGTACTAGTCTTCTGTGCTTAGGCATGCGTACAAATAAGACATATGGGTCCAAAGCCAAACCCCCAATTCGGTAATGTTTACATCGTTATTACATCTTTGCTATAAGGAAGCTAGTAAAATGTCATGTAGAATTGAACTTTTAATCCCATAGGAGAATGCTGTGCAAATTAGTGCTTAATTTCCTTATTTTTTTTCTGTCCTAATAATGATATAACATCACTGGACAGAAAATGATATAATCCCGTATCTCTGACATTTGATGCTGAAGCAAAAGTGAGATATAAACTTCCATTCAAGTGTAATGGTATCTTCTTCCAGTATTTCTTTTACTAAACCATTCTAGAAATCGATCAATATTGCCTAAACAATTAATTGCCTAGAATTTGGTTTGGTTTTTTTTTTATGATCAATCCTCATTAACTCTTTTAACTATCATACAATGAAAACAATTCAAAACCTTCTTAATAGTGATAGTAAGCAGGAAAAACCCTTACTCTTTGAGATTCAAAAGAGTTTCTGTAAATTTATTTAAGCTCCTGTAATAACAGAGGCTAATTCACAGGTAATGATCATGTGAATCTCAAGCCTTTTTTTAAACAATTTATATGCCTCTTCTTGCAGGAAAAAAGAATATAGTCTGAGTCAAACTTTCATAATAAGGTGGAGTTTTTTGTCAGCTTTTATTCCTCCAGAGGAAGTATCTGGGGAAAATGGATAATTACAATGCCAATTTTTATTATCAAAATAATGTGCAAAATTTATGACCTGATAAATCTGTCCTTGGATGGAGATTCTCATTTTGATAATCCCCCTAAAATGAGTAATAAAGCACCTCTGATAGTAATAAAACATTTTTCTTTGACATTTCATGATAAGTGTAACAACAAATAAAGAAGGAACTTCAAAGACTGCTTACTTCAAAAGCTCTATAAAGTCCATTTGAATAAAATCCATGACTTTCATAAAAGTGTTGAAGATGTCATGAGTTAAATTAATGGTCTACATCTCTTTGCTTCATATTGTCTGTATTTTAATCATAATTTATTCTTCAGCACATCCTGCATTTGTTGATTGAAGGAAATATTAAATCCAGCTGAGCTTTAAGCAATTTTAAAAGGAATGAATGAATATAATTATACATGTTAATAGTCCTGAATCTGCTTTTTTATTTGCTGCTGTCTGTCATATAACAGATCAGTAAGCTTTGCTTTTTATAACTATCATTAATCTTTCACAAAGATTAAAAAAATATCCATTCTACAGCTATATTGTTTTGCTTCGCTTACTATAGCCTTTTTTTAATGTTTCTACTATGCCAGGAAAGGGAACTGCTGATGATTTGATCAACTTCTGGAAAAAAACATAAATTAAAATGAACTTTTCCTAATAAAAAAATTAAATATTCAAATTTTAATTAGAAAGAAAATCTCAGTTGAGAGTAGGCAATTGACTCTTAAACCAGTGTTTTAAGACAAAAGTATTGTTTATTTGATAGTTATGAAGAGTAGTGACAATATAGACTACAGTATTCAGTTAATGTTCTTTTATACTAAATTCTTCAGGTGTGATGGGGCTTTTTTGGTAGTTTGTTATGCTAAAAGAAGGAACAAGGTAGCTTGAGTTCTGTCCTCAGTCTGATCATGGTCAAACATAACTCCAAAAAGGCATACTCTAAGATAGGTTTTATTACATTACAAGAAGGAACAAATACTTCTATCATTGATGCGAAATAAGAGCTAGGGTGACTGAAACTGTTTGTACTTAAGAATTGCACCATAGAAGCATGCTTCTCAAATACTGTGAATCAGAACCACACACATAAAGTCCATTGGTGTAGATATCCTGACCACTAAGGGTTTATCTTTCCTTCCAATGTATGAATGTCTCGCTTTCTATTCTGAGTCACTTGCAATATTGAGAAATGCAACATTGACAATTATGGAAACATTTAAAGTGAGTCTCATTTTATTGTAGTGTTTTGCACAGCGCAAGTTGCAAAATTTGCCCTAAGAAGCAGCCTGCGTCATATTATGAACACCAGTCTGCCTTCATGTGTCCGAGCTGTCTAGTGACAGCTGATACATAAATATATAGAGATATAAGTGAATCAATTGGACAGTTTCTGTCTGTTGTGATTTCAGCAGAGACAAGGCTTTGTTTCCTCTGCTTAGTTCTGGCTGGCATTAGCTTTCCACCAAGAAATCATTGCCCTTTCTGGATGCTCATCTGTCCCAAACTCTGTGTGTCATCTTCCCTCTCCTTTCTCTCGATACTATTAAGCTTGTTTCCCAAGGAAAGAGTTGCATTCAGTCTGCCTGTCAGAATGCAGTGCCTCTTCCCTATTTCTGTCCAGGCCCAACAAATTTGGAATTTCATCCCAACTTGACAGAGGGAGAAAAATCATTAAGAAATTTGCCATTTGAAACTAATTCTGTTCACATATATCAGTGTGGTCAAAACGTATCTTAAAAAAAAATGCATTTCTGAAAGAAAGCATGTGAGCAGAGGGCAGAGTCCAGTGAAGAGGAGGGCAGGGGAGAAGCTTTCCTTGCAGCACTTGCTCTGTCATGCATTGGTGAATCTCATCACAAACCGTGATTGCCAGGGAATCAGTCTTTAGGTTTCTCTCTAACCAGGTTTCTCCAGCATTTTCAGTGATCATGAAATTGCCTCTGCCTTTCTACAAGAGTAACAACTTGAGGTGTGAAAGAGCTGAAAGTCCCAGTGAGATCCACTGGGATGCAGCAGCAAAGTGTCAGGACAAGCAGGGAGGTGGTGTAACCGCCTCAGGCTCTTAGCCAAAGTGGGTGAGCCACTCATTGAGAGTTAACTCAGTTAATCACCAGGATCACTGTTTTGCAGCTGTTAATGAAAAGCAGTTTTGCTGGTGCCTTTGTGAAATGTGCTGTATGACTTTCTGGAGCTGGTGTTCCACTGACCGTGTGAACTACTGGGAGATATATGGGAGACGTGCATTATACTCCATTACATACCTACTGTAATAAAAGGTCAAATCCTTTTTCTTGTATGTTTGTGTAGGATGCACAAGCCTAAGTAGGATTCAGTATCTATGCTGTATGCATCACTATTATTCATAATCTTCCTCCCTCCCAATCTGTCCTTTTGTTTTCCATGTATTTTTTTTCTTGTATCATTGCTAGTAGTGATAGTGGTTTTCCTTAATCCTTAATTTTATCTAAAGTTATACAAATGGGAAGAAAACCTCAATTGCATAAGAATGCTAGGTTACACTGATTCAAAACTAGTGCTGTGTTATTTTTCAATAGCAGATAAATTTTCTCAGGAAGACTGACCTTGCACCTTATCCACTGGAGAGCTAGATAATACAACTGCACTCTTTGAGATGATAATTATTTCTGATGTTGGACAGATATTTATCTGTGAACATTTCTGTTAAGTACCTGATCTTATTGGTCTTTCCCAAAAGGAATTTGTATTTAAATATGGAATCCCCAGGCTACATTTTAGCTAACAATATCAACTTTACAGAGATTTCTGCAGAAGTTGTCTTCAGCAACAAAAGTTCCCTTAACAGCCCTCAACCATGTAAATATGGTAACTGAATCCTTGTATAGTTGAGCTTCAGAGTAATGATATACCAGTGCCTGAATGTTTCTTTGAGATCACATTGGTTTCCTCTTGGGATAGCTGAAAAAGTTCAAGAAGCATAAAGTCAAAGAGGGAATAACAATTAAGGAAACTGATCCCGTATGTCACCAAATAACCTTTCCTATTCTTATGTGACTCCTTTAAATTAATATGGTCAGATGTTAACATAAACATGCCCATGCTTTTCTAGTAAGACTGTCAACTTGTAATAAGGTTTGTAACACTACAGATACCCTTTTTGTCTGTGAAGTCAGTACTAAATACTGCTTTGTCTGCCATTGAAAAACCCTGTCAGCCTTTTTGTTTAGCCTAAACTCTACTCTAAATATATTCTGGATGAGATGCAGGGGGGAGGAATGGAGTGCAGGATGGTGGATTGCAGCTTGGATACATACACAATAAGGAAGTTTCAGGTTGCTGAGGCAGGTCTTGACAAATGCCTCAATGAACGTCTCTGACAAGACCTTAGAAACCTGATAACCTTCAGTTTACATAATATCAATGCCATACAGCTTTATATAGTGTCATATTTTGTTCTGTTGGTTTTTTTTGAAGATGATGTTTCAGTTACAATTTCTCCTTTAATTTTCCTGATACAG
>JAOEHX010067743.1:0-11417 GCA_025448015.1 Bolborhynchus lineola
TAAACTTCATCAGGTTGGCATCAGCCCACCTCACAAGAGTGTCAAGGTCCCTCTGGATGCCATTCCTTCCCTCCAGCGTGTCAACCGAACCACCCAGCTTGGTGTCATTGGCAAACTTGCCGAGGGCACACTCAACCCCACTGTCCATGTCACCGACAAAGATGTTGAACAAGACCGGTCCCAATACCAATCCCTGGGGGACACCACTCATTACTGATCTCCAGCTGGACATTGAGCCATTGACCACAGCTCTTTGCGTACGGCAAATTGCACTTGCCTGATTGCCACAGGAGCAAAACAAAGACCATTGCTTATGGCTATTGGCCAACTCAGATTTGGACATGCTAAGACACCAGAAAAAAAAACATGTTTAGGAAATATTTCTTAATAAAACACCATCACTTGTCTGATGCACTGATGATCCACACATCAGTCTGTAACCATACCTTGATTTCTCTAAGACGAAATTACCACACCCTCCTTTCATAAATATTAGGTTCATTTTCTGTGATCTGCATTGTACTGAAATTACAGCTCTAACAGAAGAGCCTTAAATAAAAGCTTAGTTTAAGGAAAGAAGTGTTTTGTTTTCTTTTTAGAATCATCCTGAACAGAACATTCAAGCCAGAGTAGGCACAATCTCTGCAAAACTCACATAAATTGTTCAAGCTCTTGAATAATATTGCCTTCCAATTTGCCACTGTGCTTTTCTCCATGGTATAGTGCTCTGGGCAGTGATATGTTAGAGTGAAATGAGGTTTTCCATGTGTTTCTTAAGGGAAGACACGTAGTAGGATCACCTTTTGCTAGTGACTCAGTGCTACCCTTCTCCAGACCGTTAGTGGGGATGCACTGATTTACAACGCTTATTTATAAATCTGAGCTGTTGTGTAGTCAGAAGATATGTCAGCTGGATCTGGAAACAGTTACCCTTCCTTTAACAAAATTGTGCATTTATCAAATACTGCTTAGTGTTGGTTTGCTCAGGACTTTTGTTTCTAGGACTCGAAGAAAAGGCAGCTGGTTTAATACAGAAATGCTAAAAATATTTTCTTCACTTCTAGCTTGCAAGAAAAATTGTGTTGCTTCTGCCAGGATAAGAACCTCTAAATAATCCTGCAATTTTTCACGTCTTTGAGGGATTACTGTAGTTCATTATATTTCAAATATGAATGAGAAGACAATGCACATACTTTGGGAATCTAGAGGTCAGCTGTCTCCTCCTTACATAGTTTTGGCACGTTTTGCCCCTTGTCTGGCCTTTTGTTTGAGTGTGATACCGGTTTGCAGTCTTAATCTAGTGTTGCTGGCATAAATGTACCAGTAATTGAAATTCAATGCAGAGTAGACTTGGCAGGAAGGAGGATTAGCACTAGTATGTGCCTTGGGAGGAAACATCCAGCACTGCCCCATTTTCTTTATGCCAAGGCAAGAACTAAGAACTTGCCTTTACAAGAATGGGCTCACCTTGGGATCTGTTCATGCCTAGAGCTGGGAGTCACAACTGCTAGACATCCAAACCTTCTCAACTTCATAAGAACATACCTACCCCTATTCAGGGTTCGTAAAAGCAATAATTACATTTTAAAAAAAAAAAAAAAAAAAGCCCAACCAGCCAATTAACCAAAAAAAATGTCACCTGGCAGTGGTAATGTTTTAAAGTGGTAGTGCTAAATTTACTCCCTACAACATGAATGCGGATTAACAGACAAAGCATGAGGTCCTTAAAAAAAGTAGATCTTTAATACAAGGCTTGTCATATCGTCTGCAGATACTTGGGAAAATACAGCTAAAGAAGGCTGGGAGAAAACTTATGGCAGACTGAATGGAGTGTTCTCACTCAGCCTGGTGGAGGTTCCCAAGAAAGAGAGGTTGAGCATCTTTAAGCAATACTGTACAGTTCTAATTTTCCAAATCTTCTAATTTTCTACTGTAGGTACAACAAACCAAGTATTATGCCCTTTTGCTCCACCAGGAAAATTGCCATCAACCTAAATCAAGCACTCTTCAGAAACAAAGAGCACTGAAAACTATTTGCTATATTAGAATGAAAATATGAAAAATTGACTGCCTCAATTTAGCCAAAGTGAGCTTTCACCCCAAAGGTGAGAAATTAGAGACTCAGGCTCCCTACTTCATGAATAATTTCATTGTTGCTGTTGGTTTAATGTAGGGGGTGTTAGAATATAATAGTTTTGGGTGACAAAGTGAGACAAATGATGAAAGAAATGCTGTCAATCTATATGTAAAAAAACATTAGTAGCAAATTACTGGTTATATTCAATTTGCATGAAGTATGCTTGATAAAAATCTTTCCTAAATTACAGGCATCTCAAATGAAACCAAAAGGAAAGCAAGATTTTAGAAATGAGAAACCTGTAATCACATTGATGGATTTAAATTTTAAAATAAGTTTATTTTTTTGCCATATTCTCATCAAAAGAAAAATTCAAGCTACTCTTCCAAAAGCATACATGGTAATTGAGAGCTTGACAAAGTCAGTCTTGCAAACAATAGCAGACATGCTAAAGATACTCTTAAGAAGTGCAATATTTTTGAAAGGTTTGGATGCATAGCAAGCAATTATTGACTTCATTGAATGTACACTAAACAGAATACATTAGCAGCGAAAACTGGATGAATATATGCTAAGGCAAACACTGTAACTTCTAAAACCAAATGTTCAATACTCATTTTCAAAAGGTCAGGGTAATCTGCAGTGCAGGTACATATTATACTAGAATTGAGGCAAACAGTCTTAACAACTGTCGCTGAAATCAATATATTTTCACTGATCCCTGTAAGAGCTGCAGTTCAGAGTCTGGCAGAAGATGTGGGATTCTGTGCAGAGCAGTAACTACTGCTGCATGAATTAGCTAAGCTGTTAATTTCAGCCAAAGACTGGTGGCTGGGATTTGTGTGCTGGACTGCTGAAACATGGGAACAAATCCTGTTCTAGCATAAATATCCTTTAGGTGTGAAAGTTTAGCTCCTGAATTCTCCCAGACTGCATTCCTATCTCTTTCCAGAGGCACACAGCAAGACAAGAATAAATGAAATGCTCTTGCGGCCTTTTTCTAAAAAGAAAAGCTTCTCTAGATTTTTGCTGAAAAACAACAGCACTCATTCATTTGAAATATCTGTCATTTTATCTCTACTGTGATGAGGAGAATACAGGTGTGAAAGAAAAGGATGTACAAAACCAGCAGACTAGTTGATCAGAAGATGCTGTAAGCTGCATTAAAAAAAGAATACATGAAGAATCAAATTCTCTATCTGGAGAAGCAGATGGGGTCTAGGCTGGCATACATCAGCTGTAACTAATGGTGTTAGGTCCAGCTTATGTGTTGTTATATTGTTATAGCATATTATGATTTCTTAGCTGGAATGCTAAAAAAGCACTTCATCTTTTATAGAACAATGAGCACGTAATTAGAGAAACCAGGAATGTTAGTAATTAGAAAAGCTTGTTTTAAAAAGATCTCTGTGGCACTTCTGTCAAACAGCTGACAACCTCTGGAAATCATTAAATGGTGCTTCTTTAATGCTGCTCTCTAAAATCCTGCTCTGTTTCCTTCAGCCTTTTGCCTGACTGACAGTGCAGACTCAATTGAATCTGGTTAGACCAGAGGATACCATTGTTTTTATCTCTGAAGGTGCTTTGAGCAACCTGGTGGTCCAGTGTCCCTGCCCATGGCAGGAAGTTTGGAAGTAGATGAGCATTAAGGTCCCTTTCAACCCAAACCAACCTATGATTCTATGTAAAAAAACCCAACATTGTTGCAGATCTTTTGTTTCTTAAAGTACCTCTTGAAATAACAATGTATTTTCAATGTGAATTGTATGAATTTATTTCAAAGGCCACCTGAACTGCTTAAAAAGGTACAAGTAGAAATCAAAGTCATACTGCAAAGCAAAGGAAGGACCAGTTTTCTTAAGCTAAAGTAAAATTTCTAGAGTAGAGCTTGGAACAAGCATTCCTCTTCTACTGTGAGCCCACACGCAACCTAAGTTTTTTCAGTCATACTCTCTATTTGAGACAAAGGGCCAATTTTTAGGGAGCACATTTGCATATGCTGTATGTTCAAATGTACTTTAAGCAGCCAAAGAATATTAAACATGAGTGGAAAAAAAAAAAAATCATTGAACTGAAACGAAACATGCTCTGAATTCTCTCTTGACTTTCTCCGACTGCTATTTTACAGCCAAAAGCTGAAATAATATATTTGTTTATAACCCTCACTGAACTCCAGAAAAGCCCTTATCAGCATTCTTTTGAGAGCAATGAAAAGCAGCATAGGTTTCTCTCTTAGGAATTTACTCTCTTTGTTGCTCCATTTAATGTTTTAGAGAAGCAATATACAGATTGTCAGCTTGTCTTTAATTCTGTCTACTTCATCTATCAGTTTACTATATAATTGTCTTCAGCACAGGCATAGTAAATTTGACATAAAATCAGCCTCTGTGAGACCAGCTACACCCTGGAAAATCCAGTGTGGTGCTATTAAGTACTTCAGCAGATGTCTTTTGCATACATAGTTTAAAAAAATAAATCTCAGCAAGAGGAAGTTGAAATGACATATCAGCAAGAAGAAGTTGAAATGACATAGCTGTAGCCATCTTATAAATGATTTATGTCCCTGTTTTGCTACAGATTTCATTTTTACTTACACAGAACTCATCAAACACAATGTACAAAACCAGCTTTAATGCTAGAATGATTCTCAGTGTGTTCTAGAAAGAACTTTCCCAATTCTGCAGAACTGATGAGCCTTCTGGTTTATTCTTTTGTGTTTTACAGCAGTATAAATGCCACTGCCCATTCCTCTGCATGTGCTGAAAATGTAACTAAGAGACAGTTTTAGCCCAAAATGTTTATAGAGTTTCAGATGAAGGACACTGAATATAACAGAAAGGGAGCATAAGGTAGCAGGAAGGGAGCACTTGAGGTAACAGAGACTTGAGCATAGTATCAAAGTCAAAGCTCTTGTGGCTCAAGACACAACAGATGCCTAATCATTATCTGTGACCTGAAGGAGAGGTTAAAGGATGATGAACAAGAAGGAAAGGCTATTGAGACGCAATTATCTTTACACTAGTTTTAATTCTCATACTTTAATCTACATAGGCTTTCTATCTAAGCAGTCCTCCCCCACTACTTTGCAAGGTACATCAGCCGCAGGCAGGCTCAGACTTACTGACTAGGTAACAACTAAATTAGAGAAAAGGGACAGAGAGATTGTGCAGGAGCACAGGCAGTACCTTACCTCCACTAATGACCTAGAGGTATGATTTTTTGTTTTCCCTCTACTCTGGAAGTACCATGATGGGGAGCCTTTGGAGCCCCTAGGCAGCTGCAGTACCTACTTGTCTGCCAGTGCAGGGGAACATTAACAGAGGTCAAACACCAGTGAGTATTAACCAGAGGGGTCACTGATGAGGTTGAAACCATTTCAAACAGTTCAGATGGCATGGCCACAACCAGGCACAACTTTGTGGCAGGCTGGAGGTGAGCTGGGTCCTGCATGTTGGCTGCTCTGTAAGGTCAAGACACTTTGTCTGAGCTTTCTGGATGCACAATGAAAAAGTGACATGGGAAAAGATTTCTACCTGTTGAAAACCAATGTGCAGATACAGTTAAAAGCTGTCATAGTTGTCACAGGACTCATCACATACTCTGTGTTCCCTCTGTGAAAGGTTTTGTTTTCTGACTTTGTTCTTAATAGAAATAAGAGCTATGCACCTGTGCTAAACATATGAACTTATCCTATTGGTGTCCCTTACAAAATACTGAACCTATTAGACGGTTTCAACCAAATTTGACACAGGATTTTTTCTGAATTTTGTAAACCTCAGTGGTTGGGTAGAGAGAAAAGGTCTTATTAATCATTTTTCTGCTGGGAGAAAGGCAGAAGCATAAGATCAATTATATTATTACACAATGGAGAATCCATATTTAAAGAAGTGGCTTTATGAATATCCAATTGCAAGAAGCTTTTTGATGAGAGCTGGTACTTTAAGTCCTAGGAAATACAACCACTTCACAGCAGTTAATCTGGAAGCAGGCTTCATTAAGCTGGCTACTCACTGAACTACTTTCTTTCTTCACTCACCTACTGGTGCTTATAAAATGAGAAGTGCTATGGTTTCAGATGTCCTAGGGCAGCAAAGAATGACTTTTGAAGCTCTGGAAAGTCATGATCTGGACATATTAGGCATTCTACAAAATTAATATGAACAGGACAGCCATGGCACACTGAATTTGGAGTTGTGACTTGATCAGAAAAATAGGAAGGGTCCTAAACTTTGTCAAGTTGCTTGTAATAATGTCATAAGGAAGGATAAAGGACATCTGGAAGGATAACTTGCAAAAAGCATAACATTTTTTTCAGACACTGAAGTTGCAGATTCAGCAAGGCCAGGTGCAGGGTCCCACACCTGGGTAAACTGATACTCAGTATCAGCACAGGTGGGGGGATGGAAGGTGTTGAGACTAACTCTGTGGACAAGGATTTTGGGGGTATTGGTGGATGAAAATCTGGACATGAACTGGCAGTGTGCGCTTGCGGTGAGGAAGGCCAACCATATGCTGGGCTGCATCAAAAGAATCATGTTCAGCAGGTTCAGGGAGGTGATTCTGCCCCTTAACTCTGCTCTCATGAGACCCCAGCTGGAGTATTTTTTCTGGTTTGGAAGCCCTTAGCACAGGAAAGGCTCTGTTGGAATGAGTCCAGAAGAAGGTCACAGAAGTGATCAGAGGGATGGAACACCACTCCTATGGAGGAAGACTAAGACAGTTGAGGTTGTTCAGTCTGGAGAAGAGAAGGCTCCAGGAGAAGTTACAGCCTTCCAGTACCTAAATGGGGCTTATAAGAAAGCTGAGGAGAGAATTTTTGCCTAGGTCTGCAGTGACAGGATAAGGGGTGATGGTTTTAAACTGAAAGGTGGTAGATTTAGACTAGATATAAGGAAAAATTTTTTACAATGTGGGTGGTGAAGCACTAGAACATTGCTTGGAGAGGTCAAAACATTGAAGTTCAGGGTGGACAGGGCTCTGAGGAACTGATCTATTTGAAAATGTCCCTGCTCATTGAAGAGGGGTTGGACTAGATGACCTTTAAAAGTCCCTTCCAGCCCAAATTATTCTACGATGGTATGACATCTGCCACAAGATGTGAAGACCTAATAAACAGCAATGGCATAAAAAGAATGAATGCTTAAGCAAGATAAGGACAGAGCAGAGAAGTGAAATTATCTTTCTGCATCTGTTCATCATGGAGAAGCTCAAGGCATTTCCATGCTGTGAGTCTTTATAGTGGATGTACCAGAAGCTCTGTCTCAAATAAGTGCATTGGACAACATCAGAAATGAAATGGATGAAAAGAGCAGATACAAATCTCTTGGACCAGGTAGAGATTTTATGGAACTCACAATGAAACTGTGATATGAAACTGCTTGCATGAGACCATCTCCATATCGCAGAACAGCAGGGTGGTTAGTGTGACCTGGTGTGAGAGAGGATCATGATCAGAAAGCCTGACATCTCCACCAGGCAGCTTGGTCAAGCTAGACTAAGGCAAATCTGTCAAGTATTGGGAAAGCTCAGCAGCACTTTGGCAAAGAGAAGCCAGGCCTTACAAACCTTTTGGATGGAGGCCTCAGTAGGAGACGGTGAGCATGTGCTGCTGAGGCTGGCATGGATTTACAATGGGAATAAGATTCCTTGCCAGCAGCTCTTCAAAAAGCCAAGCAGTGGATAGGAGGAGAAGTTTGCCTGCCTGGAGATTGCCTGAAAAGTATAGGAAACAAGAGGTAGGATAAGTGGCTGGTTTTACTCTAGTAGAAGGTCATCAGTGGAGCTCTTCCTAAATAAGATGCAAAAGAAAGTAATAGGCAGATTGGAAAAATCTATGTCAATCTTAGTAGCTAGCTTTATGCTAATGATACACGTTTCCACCTCCTAGAAATTTGCTATGTCATATTCTCCCATAATTGCCAAGTTACAGTGGGCATCCTTATATATCCCCAGAAACAGAAGTCAAAGCAAAGGCTTTTGAGTGTTTCATCTATTTTACCACGGCACAGCACAGTCTCACTCAGAGGAGGATTATACAACAGGAGCATTGGAAACGTAATAACTAGAGACCTAATGCTCCAGGGTCTAGGAAAGAGGAAATACTGATTTTTAGTATATGAAAATCCTCAAGGTTATAACATATTGTAAAGATGACTTTTAAATCACAGAATTCTAGGAAGCATAGGCTTGAAGAAACCTCCAGAGGCTACATTATTCAGCTTCCTGCTCAACACTGGATCAGGTCAGGTCGCTTTCTTTAACTGTATCTTGAAAGATGGATATTCTACAGCTTCTCTGTTTCAGTACTGTGCAACTTCTGCCAGGGAGGAGGGAGGGAGAGAAAGGTGGGAGAGGAGTTGGGAAGAAAGATGCCTATGTAAAAGAAAAGAAAAATATCTGTATCAAGTTATTTCTACTCACTTTTTGGATTCAGGTCCTTGAAGGATCTTATATTAAAGCGTTTTTTTACAATGTTGAAGGCCAGAATCAGAATTCTTCTTCAGAAAAAAAACCTCTTCAGCTATTCCTACAGAGAGGGACTTCAGACACTGAGCATCTGAGAAACATGCATATGACCATGAAACTCATGAAAAGTTTCAAGACTTTGCAACTCTGCTCCTATCAAACATTATTTTATTCATAGTTAACTGAAGCTATACAAGCCTGGCAGAAGCCTCTGCTGTTCTCAGACAGCCTGAGCTAGAATTTCACCTCTTCAGCTTTTCCAGCCCACCAGATAACAAATGACTGACAGATATTTCATGTCACAAGTATCACAGCATGGGCACTGTATTAAAATAGTCTTATGAATTTTAAAGAGCCTTTTCCAAGGATTGAGACAGTGGTTTATAGCTTAAAATGTATCAATACAAATTAAATATTTGCATGACAAAGGTGACTTTAATTGAAAACCTTTGGTATAATTTAAATCACATCCATGAAAATAGTGATTGAAAAATGAGATGTCTTACAGCAATTGACTCTTCTGACTTAACATGATTGGAAGAGAATGTCTGGGCCATCACCCACTGTAGTGATTTTATACTACCTCTGTAGAAAAGCCCAATTGCAAGATTCTTTTAGCAAACAGTAAAATAGCTGAGCCAAAACTGATACATAATTCTGAAAAATGATAAACTTTTATTTTCTTAAAATTAAAATTATTTTGATATGGTACAAATGGATTTTTTGCATGTCAATTAAATAGACCTCAAGTACAATGGAAATTGCCATGTTCCCATGAGGTTCCCAGGAAGTTCAGGAACTCAGCTGGATGAAAATTTTGAATATGCACAAGTTCCCTTCTCTTCAGTCACACTGTCCAAGGAAAAGGAATCTAAACATCCCACATTTCCTGTCTCTTCCAGTGTTCTATTTTCTCTGCACTATTGCATTTATAGTTGATATGGTAAGGCATAGGTGTGTGCATGGACTTTTTCTTAGAGCTAATCAAGGTCTGTCAGACCTATTCAAGAATGCAGGCAGGCACAATGACTCTAGATCACATTCAGAGGCTGACCTGCAGTTGTTTGCCATAATTCTGCTTTATGACTAGCAAACATCCTCCTGGGAGATAATATATATTCTCCTTTAAATTTGGGGGCAAAGGTCTGCATTTTTAAAGCGGTTTTTCTTCAGTATAATCCCACACTGCCATCTGCAAAACTTCTGCAGTGAGTGTGTGTGGAATTTAGTAACAGCCATGGAGCTAGTGTTGTTAAAATCATTATAAACACAATTGTAGAATGCATTAGAGGTCTGAAAAGTCCCTGCTCAAGCTCAGTGTGTCTTGACGATAAATTTGATGACTGTATATTCTTCAGCCAGTCATGAGAAGAATGTCACTTACCCTTTCCTCCTATCTGACAAGCTACTGAATCCTCAGGGAGAAGCAGGCTGTGGAGACATGGACCATCTACCACCACTACAAAGCACTGTTTTTTCTTAATCTTCCTTTCTCCCCTTTTGCCACAGCATTATCTCCTCATCTCTGGCCTCTGATAGCTTTAGATTTGAGCTGTGAATAATAGTTTAGAAGAATATGCACCCTGTCACTGGTGATGACAACACGAAAAAAACCACAACACATGGCGTTAGAAAACAAAGCAAAGCATGTTGCTGTATCCCAGGGAATAGCCCAGACTGGTCAGGGTGCAGATCAGGGAAGAAAAAGATGATATGTTACTGCCAGAACTCTCTGCAGAATATATGACTGCAAGAGACTATAATTATTTAACATTTTGACTTCAACTTTCCCCAAGCAGTAAAGCCCTTGCTGTCTAACCAGCTGCCATAGCTCCACAGCAGATTCACTACAACAGATTTAAATTCAGCAAAAGCTGAGAAGTCACATGGTTATCATAAATTTTATTTACCTGTTTGCAAGTCTCTGCATGAATACAGAAAAATGAGTGTATGGTTTATGTGCAGACCATTAATATACAAGCACATACATATCCCCGTTTTCCAGTTCAGGCAGAGCACAGAGAATCTACACATGATATTAGAAAGTGAGGAGCAGTCCTCCTTGAAATGCTGATTTCAAACACAGTCATTCAAGCCCTGGACCACAGGTTTGTCTTGCATGGGTGACAGCAGTCACTCTTTAGGACAGCTGCTTTCGATGTGGGGGACAGATTCAGGGCCCCCAACCTGCTGCTGACTCCTGGGTGATGTTAGGCAGCATCCTGATACTAGGATATATCCACAAAAGGGTTCAAGTCCCTAACTTCAAGGGCAAGAAGAGAGCCTTGGTTTTGATTTTAGAAGTAGGGGTGCTAGTACCATGAGGGTAAAGGCACTGACAAATATGAGGTGCTCAAGTGCTGGTGTCACAAGGGTAGGATAAACACTTGAAATTGTTCAAGCATGCTGGTATTTAAAATAGGTATTCAGTTATTAAGCTCTAGTCTGCAAGCCTCCTTGAGCAGCTGAAGGACACTGTGTCTGATACTAGATAGAAATAAACATAAGCATTCTTTTCATTTAATGAATAAAGGAAATAGCATCAGCTACCTGAAGCAATGACGCAAACAGGACACCTTAGAAATGATGAAAGAATCAGTGAGTCAGTCCTATCAGAACAGCTCACAACTATACAATCCCAATTAAACACTCATTTAGGAAGTTATCTTAGAAAGCCTTACAGCAAAAGCTGGTTGATACGATTTGTAGTCTCTGCATTGGTCTACAGTACAATCCCTGGCTTTGGCTGAGCTCTCTTCAGATGCAGTAGCTGATGGGAGGGACTCACAGAATCACTAAAATCCTGCTTTCCAGAGCAGCCGATCAAATAACCTGCCTGCCTCCTTCAGACAGGGAAAAGTTATGTTTCCCATTT
>JAOEHX010067759.1:0-15663 GCA_025448015.1 Bolborhynchus lineola
GAAGGAGAAAAATGACTGCTAGTGCTGAACCCTTGACAGCTTTAAAATTCCACAAATTCTGCATTGCTTTTGCAAGTGCTGGACTTTTTTGTCACAGTGCCATGTTAAAGATCAAATACTGTTCAATTTATGGACACAATCACTCCTAGCATGCATTTACTTGCAGGGGTGAAACAAACATGCTTTGAATATAGAGCTTGAATTTTCTGAAACTAGTGTTGAACTGTCTGTCCATCAACACACTACATTAACATAGTCATTCAAGAGAAGCTAACTTACCATGTTTCCAGTGAGAAAAACTGCCTGAAAGCCTGCCTCTCTCCTTGGTTACTCTGAGGTTACTCTGAGATAATCAAATGAGTCAGTCTGGCTTAAACAGGGTGGTCAATATTGCCTGTTGGTGATATTGCTGTAGTGCTGCTCATGTTCATTGTTTTTGTTTACTTTTCCTTTTCTTTTTCAAATTCTTCAAAACTTTCAGCTGTTTCTCTTCTTATTCCATTTTGTCTTTGTTTCTCCCTCAGGTAGCCTGGTTTCACCATTTTGTCTACATTTCAGATTAAAGATTTTGTGTTTCTATAAAGATGAAAACTACACAAGAATCAACTCATTTAAGTGGTGTGAAACATACTGAAAGATATTTTACCATTATGTGCTTCAAACTTGATAGTTGTTTTTCCAGTGGTTCTTCATTTGAAAATCACCAGAAACATAAAAGCCATTACCTATTTTAGGAATTTTGGGAGAATGAGGCATAGGGTTTGAGAAGAAGGCATGTTATAAATGGAAGTGATTTCTCTCTATGTCTGATCTGGAAGCAAAAGTTAAAAAGTATCATTCCACCATGCATTCAACCCACAATCTACACAGAACTTAGCTGACATTGCCATCTAATTCAATTTTCAGTTGTTCAAACAAGCCATGATAGTTACTTATGTTAAACAAAAATTGCAAGTCACCTGCTACAGATAGTAAAGCTGTTGCTGTAATAATGTCTTTGTTAACTAGTTACATGATTCCTCTGATGATAAGTTTGAGATTAATAACCCTTTTTAGGTTCTCCCTTGTAAACAGAAAAAGCTATTTACTGCAGCCCATCACAAGATGTTTTAAATGATGGCAAAAATAATAGTAATAGAAAGGTATCTTTCTCCGTTTTAGGTGAGATGGAAGAATAAATTACCTGAGACAATTTCAGTTTCAAGAGGGGTAAAGGAGAGATTAGTCCTAACCAGCTCAATCTCACTGTCCTTTCTGTCTCATATTCTGCTTCCTGTAACTCTGCATAACAATTTACTTGCAGTGTTGTACTATGAGTCAACAGAACACACTCAATACCTTTTGACTGTTTCCTACCAGTATCATCACTGGATAAGAGAGTTTTCTTTCTGGGGAGACATTGTAAGCCTGCTTTCATTCCTATGGAAATCTTCATTGTGGTAGGGTAGTACACAAATCACTTGAAAGAGATGCACTTAAAGGTGTTATTTAATGTAGGCAGTAGGAAATAATTTGTTTTGACTATAGGAGAAAAAATCCAGCTATTCATGTTTTACATAGTATTCTTAAAAAGCCCTGTCAACATGAAGCAGACAGAAGTTGTTAATCACTAGTATTTCTCAGAGGCTCTTAGACATAAGCTTATGGAGAGTGAAAGCTATCGTTTTTATTTAATTTACACAGCACAAAAGAAAAAAGAAAAAATCCAAACCCTAATGAAGATTTCTTAGTGCAGATACCTGACTGCAGGTGAGGGTATATGACACATACGTTTGCGCTGTGGTTTATCATAGCCCTCTCAGCTTTAGATCACCCCCATAACAGTAACATAATTCCTGCTTTTCCTATCAATCACAAGTGTGCATTACTCTTTTTAATCTTGTACGTAAGAGTCATTTAAATCTATTCACTCAAATGACCATTAGTTTAGGTCTGGGTTGCTTCTTCAGGACTACTACCCGGTTTCTTAAAAATAAAAATGACAAATATTTAAACCAACGAAAATTATTTTGTTTTGCATAATATAAAATATTTTTGGTTTACAGTCAAACCGTAGCAGGTAAGTTTTTTATCCTGTGCAATTTTCTCACAACTCTACCATGGAAGGCAATAAAGACAACAGTTGCTAAAGCATCTCAAAAGCAAACAAATATACTGCTATACTTATCTTTCAGCTCCCGAGTTCTCTTTAACAGTAAAAACAATGGAAAAAAAACAAGCCATAAGAGAAAAAAGGTAAATGTTCTTTCTTTTTCAGGAGAGTTTTAAAATGAATTGGAAGGTCACTTAGGTGGAGAACCACTGAAAAGTTGCAGTAGGTAGAAGAGATGGAAGAAGAAAAGCTGTGTTACCAAAAGGTAACAGAGGACATAAAATGGTTTCTGCAAGGGTGAAAAGAATGGAAGAAGGATAATGAAGTTCATGTAGGGGTGGTATAAATTTAAATCTTAAATTAGTCACCTAAAAGTAGCCTAGACTAATTTGTCTAGAGTCCTTCTACAGCCAAGGGATAGAAAGAAGTGTTTCAGAGAGTAATTTGTTCCATTTGTCTTTGACACCTCAATAGGTGGGATAAATATAAAGGGACAAATTTCTTTTGAAAGAGCCTACTTTTCTCTGTTGCAGACAGAGGGAGCCTAGAGAACTATGGTAAAGTAAAACAGGGCTTACTAGGGTTTGAGATATATTCATGAGGTTTTAAATTTAGTGTTTTAAACTGAATGTTAAAACATACAAGAATTCTTTTTTATAGCATTCTTTGAAGGTGTGAGAATGCTAACATTATATATTCAATAAATGTGTTCTTATTGATTCCAATATAAAGTTGAAAATAGCAAATGTAAGCCAATTGACTAAGATAGAAAGGAGACAGGATTCAATTTAGAAACTGCTGCTGTTGTTACAGCTTACAAGATTTAAAGCTGTTCTTGATCTATGATGTCTAACAGAATGAATGTAAAAAAGTATTGTTCTTTACTGGTTTATGAGTTTGAATTCTGTGATCTGATCCTAGGTCTGCTGAAGTCACTGGAAAAAAAGTATCTCTTACTCAAAGAATGAGCTGTATGCATGACTGCATGTTCTGCAGTGATAAAAATCACTAAATCCTAATCCTAAATTCACTTGTAAGTGAACTAGTCTTATTATCTCTGATGGAGGAGCAACAAGAGCAACTTACTGACCTTCAAGTGTAAGTAACTTTATAATAAGAAAAAAATAAATATAGCTTTTTCACAGCTGAAAATATATCTTCTACATCACAACAGCTGGGGAAGTTATCAGATTTTTGTGGTTTACTTTCCTCCCCCCCCCCCCCCAAATGTTGCTGTTATCAAAAATCTGGACTTAATTCAGTTTTAAATCTGCCATTGCTTAAATAACATGATAGTAGTAATAAGCGTGTATAGGTAGGACTAGAACTTACCCTCCTCCCTGGCAGAGCATGAGACTCAGAAAGTCCTTGGTCAGACCAAAACACTACTAAGCAGTAATCGAAAACATCAGTGTTAGCTCTGTTCCCAGGCAGAAAGTCAAAAACACAGTGCTGCACCAGCTACCAAGAAAGGGAAAAATGACTGCTAGTGCTGAACCCATGGCACTTAACCAGATCAGAAATGTGAAAAGCTTGACAGAAAAAGCAAGTCTTTCCTTCAAGAGTGATTAAAGTCACGATTGCTAACATCAGCTATAGATTGACTCCAGTATTACAATTAATATATCATAGAAATATATTATACATAATTTGATGTAAACTTTCAGGGTTTTGGTACTCCCATTGTCACAGAAATTAGCATTCAAAAAGTTTAGGTATAATGATAGTTAAATATCTGCAATTCCTTCTACAGCAACTTACACACACGGTCCAGCCTTTCCTCTACTCTTAGTTTATAATTGTTAGTCTATATTATTAGACAATATTTTCGCTAATATTGTTGCAATTGTTAAGGCAACAATCAAGTTGGATGTCTCTTTCAAACTATCAGTAACTCAGAATAAATGGAATATATTTTCTTTCCCTTTAGTATTCAAAAACATATAACAGTTGCAAGACTATTCTACTTTAAGGCAAATTTGTAGCTGAGACATTTGATATTAACAAATTCTCACAGAATTCTCAAATGAGAATTCATTTCTACAGAATTTATTCAGGCCTGCGTTAAACTTTGTTTGTTTGTTTGTTTGTTTGTTTGTTTGTTTGTTTTGTTTTTTTTAAAGACACCAAAATAAATACCAAGTTGCTTTGCTGTCTGGCAGTTTGTGAATGGTGTGAAGAGAAGGCTTATAGACAGCCATACTCAAGTACCTATAAAAGCAAAACAGCAGCAATTTTCTAAACAATGCAATTCATCTTTCTATTATTATTATTATCATCATTATTGCTATTGTTATGCATTAAAATATTCTTATTTAAAGTTCTTCAAAGTCTTCTACTATAGTAAGTGGTGACAAACAGCTGGCATGAACTTTTTTCTTTCAACTGGGAAGGCTGATAATTTGGGTTAACAGAAACTTATGGAACTCACAAGAATGACCAAAGTGAAATAAATTATTCTGTATAAACTGTCAGAAATATGAGAGATTAAGACATCTTTCTAGTCACAAAAAGACCATTCTTAAGATGTTACCTGAATCCTGCAATATGTTCATGGACCATCAAGAAATCTTTAGCAGAGCAACTGTTCATATTTAGAATGAGACGTTTCATGCCACTTTTTAATGTCAACTTATGGGACAACATCAGAAACTAAATACTCAGAAAAATTGGCACAGGCTATCAATAAGGCATCAATGGAAATAAAATTCTATATATTTCAATGTATACGGAAGGCAGAGATGAACAGATACATTGTGGTTTCAGCCCAGCCAGCAACTCAGAACCACGCAGTCGCTAGCTCACACTCACCCCTTCCGCCCCACTCTCCTGGAGGGATGGGGAGGAGAATAAAAAGAATGTATCTCCCATGTGCTGAGATAAGAACAGTCCAGTAACTAAGGTAGAACACAAACCACTACTGCCACCACCAATAATAATAATGATAAGGGAAATAACAAGGAAAGAAAATACAACTGCTCATCACCCACTGACCAATACCCAGCCCGACTTGAGCAGTGATCTAGCTCTTCCAGGTAACTACTCACAGCTCATATACTGGACATGATGAGCTATGGTATAATATACCTCTTTGGCTACTTTGGGTCAGGTGTCCTGTCTCTGTGTCCTCCCAGCTTCCCCTCCTTCCTGGCAGAGCATGAAACTCAGAAAGTCCTTGGTCAGACTAAATATTACTTAGCAACAATTAAAAACATTGGTGTTATTGACACTGTTCCCAGGCTGAAAAGCACTGCACCAGCTACTAAGAAGGAGAAAAATCACTGCCGCTGCTGAACCCAGGGCCGTATCCACTCCTTATTCCATATGTCCTGGGTTCAGCAGTAGCAGTCATTTTTCTCCTTGTTAGTAGCTGGTGCAGATCTGTGTTTTTGACTTTCAGCCTGGGAGCAGCGCTGATAACACAGATGTTTTTAGTTGTTGCAGTCATGTTTAGTGACCAAGGACTTTCTGAGCTTCATGCTCTGCCAGGGAGGAGGGGAAGCTGAGAGGAAGCAGAGACAGGACACTTGATCCAAAGTAACCAAAGAAGCATTCCATACCACAGCATGTCATGCCCGGGGTGTAAAAATGGGGAGCAGGGACCCAGAAGTGTTGGGTTCACTGCTGGATCGGGCTTGGTATTGGGTGGTGAGCAATTGTAGTCTCTTCCCTTGTATTTTACTTGTCATTATTATTATTGATGGTAGCAGTAATGGCTTGTATTATACCCTTGTTACTAGACTGTTCTTATCTCAACCTGTGGGATTTGCATTCTTGCTATTCTCCTCTCCATCCCTCCAGGAGAGGGCAGAAGAAAGAGGGGGCAGTAAGTGAGCAAACTGCATGAGTTATGGCTTAAACCACAACAGTTCCTTTGGAGCCTAACCTGGGGCACAAAGGTTTGAGATAACGACAGGGTTAATAGTCACTCGTCACAATGCTGATTTATTTGCTCTCAAAGTTGCTGCTCTTGATTCTCTTGATTGCACAGTTTCAACCTGTTGCACCTTACTTACAGCTGCTGTTTGCTGTCTTACTTCGTCCTTACCTCTGTCTTCATGAAGCTGAGGGGAGCTGCCCCTGGAACCGCTCATGGCTAAACTGGCCCAGGAGAGCAGCTCTGGGGACCAGGAGGCTGGGAGGAATTGGCTGGTCGGGGCAGTTGAGGAGGGGAAGGAGGCGGCTACTGAGCAGTGGGAGGAGGCAGTGGAGGAGCCTAGCCCCATGGCCAAGCCCAGCTCTGCAATGGATGAGAGCCTCCCCTGACACCCGCCTGCCAAGCCCTGATAGCCAAAGCCCCAGGAGGATGTAGGAGACCACACAGCACTTCCCAGCAAGGCAGAGGAGGAAGATCTGGACTCAGATAAAGAGAAGCTGATGGCGAGAGTGCTGGTAAGTACAGAAACTACACCAGCCCCAGTGACAAGTACAGCAGTGTCATTTGAGAGCTCTGAAGCTCAGCATGGTCACACTCTAGGCAAAACATAGAGAGCATATGCAGCAGCAAGTTGGTTCCCAGCAAGAGGAGCAGGGTGCTTTCAAGGGCACTGAAAGGGTATTCAGGATCTTTAAATCTTCCAGAATCTACTCTCACTGGTGTGGGAGCAGAGGGTGTGAGTGAATGTCCCCTTCGTAGGCTGACCACCCAAGGAGGAAAAAAGAGATGTGTAATTGCTAAACATTTCCATTATATACCTCCAAAGTATAGAGGTGATGACGACACTGGGAATACATACCACCACAAATTCATTGTTAATGAGTCTACTGTATTACAAGTCATTGCCATGAAGTACAGCAAAACCATAACCCTAGCCCAGGCCCTCCAGCTGATAAACACTAAAACAGCAAATACCAGCTGTAAGTAAGGTATGACGTGCTGAAACTGTGAGATCAAGAGCAGCAACTTTGAGAGCTCATAAATCAGCTTTGTGACGAGTGACTATTAATCCAAAAAAAATAAATGCTTATCACAAATATGATTAGACACACTCTGCCCAGATCTGTTGTTATCTCAACCCTCCATGCCTCATGTTGAGCGCCACAAAGAACTGTTGTGGTGTCAGCCCATCCAGCAATTCAGAACCACACAGCCACTCACCCATTCCCACCCCTTCCTCCTCCCTTCTATCCTGGAGGGATGGCAAGGAGAATAGAAAGAATGTTACTCCCACAGGTTGAGATAAAACAGTCCAGTAACTGAAGTATAACACAAACCACTATTGCTGCCACCAATAATAATAATGAAAAGGGAAATAACAAAGGAAAGAGAATACAACCGCTCACCATCCACAAACTGATACCCAGCCCGACTCAGGAGTGATCTAGCTTTTCTAGGTAACTGCCCCCTGTTTATACACTGGGCATGATGTGTTATGGTATGGCATACCTCTTTAGCTAGCTTGCATCGGGTGTCCTGTCTCTGCTTCCTCCCGGCTTCCCCTCATCCCTGGCAGACTGTGAGACTCAGAAAAGTCCTTGGTCAGAATAAACATTACTGAGCAACAACTAAAAACATTGGTGCTATCAGCACTGCTCTCAGGCTTAAAGTCAAAACCACAGCATTGCACCAGCTACTAAGAAGGAGAAAAATGACTGCTACTTCTGAACCCAGGACAACATAATACAGCATGTATGACCAAGGAGCTAACCGTGTAGTAGTTATGTGGCTACATTTAGAACAATGGAAACACAAAAGCACTAAATGTGGATGTGGGGATAAAGTTCATTAAAAACTGTGTATAACATGGGTTTGGCCCATTAAATTGTGGACAGTGAAAATAAACAGCTACAAAAAAGTTTCACTGAGAAATCATAGAATCATAGAACAGTTAGCTTTGGAAAGAACCTTAAGATCATCTAGTTCCAACACCCCTCCCACGGGAAGGGACACCTCCCACTAAACCATGCCACACAAGGCTCTGTCCAACCTGGTCTTGAGCACCGCCAGCAATGGAGCACTCACAACTTCCCTGGGCAACCCATTCCAATGCCTCACCACCCTCAGAGTAAAGAATTTATTCCTCATATCCAATCTAAACTTCCTCTGTTTAAGTTTGAACCTGTTACAGCTTGTCCTCCCACTACAGTCCCTAATGAAGAGTCCCTCCCCAGCATCCCTATAGGCCCCCCTAAGATATTGGAAGGCTGCTATGAGGTCTCCACATAAGCAGTAAAATTCTCTCTACTAATTATTGCTGCTTCTACAGGACAGTGTTTACACAAATATTTGATTATTTTCTTGCAGTGGATCAAAAGAAGACATTTAAAGAACAGAATGTATGTCCTGGGTCTATTTTCTAACCATTTGGTGTTGCGTTTTTTTTCCTTTCTGCCTTCTCCTTCAATATTAAAGTCACATACTTTTATTAAAGATTATTATTAAAGATACATAATGTCTATTTTATTAATAATGTATCTTTTATTATTAAAGATACATAGATACAATATCTATTCTTTGTCAAAAGAATAAAAGCTTCAGTTCCAACCCCATGGGATGTTTTCATGAATTGATATTTTTCAGTATTATTACTGAGCTACTTTTATGTCTAGTCTCACAATAAACATTCTGAAGACTTACAGACTTTTAGTTAAAACTCCCTACATTATTGATTACAGTATAAAAAGACTGAACACTACAGGAAACTGATGTAGTTCCACTTTGTATCACTGGGATGCTTCAAGTTATCACTCAAAGTTACCTCTTCTCCTTAGTTATTGATTCTGGTGGATAGCCTGTCCAGTCAAATATTGATAGTATCCTTCAATAAATTTTTTTAGTGTTCATTAAAATAAGGGCAAACCGTGTTTCCCTCAATCCAATAGAAGATGTAGTACAGCAAATAGAATGGATTTCTTTAAGAGATCAACAGAAAGAAAAATCTGAACATTACATTTAACTAAGTAATGATCATTAAATTCTGAGATCACACTGTCATAAACCTATTCTATCTGAAGAAAATGAAAATCAAATTGAGCTTGAACCTAATTTAAAACAAGTGCAAGTGTGAACAGAGATTAAATCAAGTTGCTGTCCAACTGTGTAATCTGTTTTAATTACTGCTAAGTAACAAGACAATAACAAGACATGAAATCTTAAAGGATAGCTATAAACAATTCCCTGGCATCTTTAATAGAATTCAGACCAGCTTTGTGTTTTCTTTTGTTCTTTTTGTGGAGTGAGAAAATCAACATATCCATAAAAGGAACTGTGATAGTTTGAATTCAGTTACCACTCTATCAGTACTGTTACAATACACTAGTCATCCACACAGTTTTAGCATGTTCCAATTTATATGTTCACATGAGCATTAGGTAACTTCTTACATTATGAACATATGATGTAGCAAAGCCCTTTTTTCTCACCTGCTTACTTATACTATTTGTTTATCATACAGAATTTTAAAAATCCTTTTATATAGTGCTATACAGTCTAACCCAGTAAGTTCTTTCTTAAAATTTTGATAAGACCAGATTTTGTCAGGATATCACATAATTTGAGCAGTTTCTATTAAAAATAATTTGCCTAAGGATGTTCATTTTCACGTGGAGTTACAGGTCCACTCTATGTAAAGGAGATTATGGAGTGGAGTTCTCAACTGCAAGTAACAGTTCCTGTATCTGCCTGGAATTTATGATTAATATAAAAAAGTAGAAAATAATTAGAGTATTTTTTGTACTTATGGTTCTGTGAGCATAACCACACTTCAATCTTTGCATCTTGAGGCAGAGGAGGAATCAGAAGGAAGAGTGTTATTAGGAAAGAGAAAAAGTTTAAAGTGTTTTAGGACTTGGGAGAATCTAAAGTCAGCTTCCACTTGCCTTATACACACAATCAGCATGTGAATGTAGAAAACAACCTTACAGATGTGAAAATACTATATGAACTTCTTCCTTTCCTTTAAAAAAAAATATATATTTAAAATTATTTAAAATTTTACATATGTGTGCATGATGTATGAATTTGGATGGAAACCAAACTTCTGCACAGCTTTACAGCGTAACCAGAAGGATCTAAACTGTACAAGAGGAAATGGCAAAACTATGACAGGCAATACTGTGTTACTCAGCAAAATGAGTAATTCATAAAGTGACAGATAAAAATAAGAAATTTTAAATGTTGTCTTAAATACTTTGAAATTATGGAGAAAGCTAGAAGCAAATTTATGCACATTTGGAGGATCCGGTCACTGTACTTCTCTGCATGAATTTTGTGCATTGTCTCATTTTTCTTGAGAAGAAAACCTTTGTTCAAGTCCTTTGTATCCAGCGTTTTAGTTGTTAAGTGGGTCAAAACAATTTGAGATATTGAGAAATATTGGGGGTTTGATTGATTATATTTTTTTCCCATTGATATTTTTTACATTTTTTTTGCCGTGTGAGTAAAAATTACATGTTCTTTTCCCATAAAGTAAGCTATGCTGTAACTGTATGTTATTCTGAAGAATGTGATTTCATTTAGCTGATAAATTCTATGAAAAAAACTGCCTATGGGTATCCTACCTGAGAGCTGACTATACAATTCCTTGTGTATGGTTTGAAGAAATACTGCAACAATCTTAATTTTTTAACTTTTCATTAATTTGTTGCAAAAGATATGGCAACTTAGATATGTCTATCAAGTCAGAATTTTCCTCTTATAAAAAGATAAGAGAAAGAGAGGGTGTTAATTGCTCCATTTATTACCTGAATAGCTAGAAATTTGGTAATTTTGTAGGCTAATAGCTACCTTTTTAGAGAAGGAATATAATGCAAAATATGTACTTTACAATGAACTGTGATTTGTTAAAGCATGCATTTGTTTCAAATCGTATGTATGCATTTTCTGTTTCTGCAAAGAAAGTATATGTATGCATATACTTACATTAATTCTACCAGCCTGTTTCATTTGCAAGTAGTTAGTATTAGTACATCCTATATTATTTATCCTTTCATTACTGAGTTCCACAATAGATGGAGAGGTGATCATACACAAATGCCAGTCTTACTATGTGGAGCTAGATGGCCTTTAAATATATGTATTAGGTATATTGAAAAAGACAATTTTAAGTTATCTAAAATATCCTTTTCTCTGCAAGTCATGCATAAATTACTGTCCTACCCCAAAGAAATAAAAAGTAGGATACAGGAAGGAATGTCACGAGAAAAAAAAGTTTCAGGCAAAGATGAAAGATATTCTTCTTGAGTATAATATTAATAATCCTTTATAGCTGTAAAGACAAAATAATTTTTACCAAGAGGTAATGGCTTTTTACCTTGCTTTTAGCAGGGATATTACACAATAGCTCATTAAGAGAAAATAAACTAGGACAGATCATTAGTTAATTCAATTTCTATTTAATGTAAAGGTAATACTATTTTATAAATAATAGCTTCAGTATTAAGAGATAAGCTCAAAAACTAAGGGATCCAAAGGAAAAAAGTTGTCTAAAAAGCTCGAAAAATCTGCTGGATCTCTTCAGCTCAGAGGAAGTGCCTGAAGCTAAGATTTCTAGCTTTGTATGATGATAACATTTAAACCCTTAATGACCCAGTCACAAAATTTATGTTTCTTTCTTATAGTATATAGCTGTACAATTTCACAGTAAGCTTCATTAAATACTTTGTGGTGTAATTGGAGTTTAATGAAACACAGGTGATTTTACATTATGGTGTCAGCTATTAAAGGCTTTGCCAACTCTTTTAGTGGTTTCACCACAAGAGATACTAGGAAGGAGTAACCATTATCCTCAAGCACCTGAGGTCTTTCTTTCAGGCTTATTTGGCCAAGGTCAGAAAAAAAAAATGCTCCAATACGTCTGTCTTCGTCTTTAAATCCAGGTGAAACACAGCACGTTTAAACATTTCTTACATCTTTGCACTTATTCACAACAAAAAAAAAAAAAATCCATGTGGGCTTGAATTTTTAAAACACAAAGGCTGAGCTCCACATGAAGTAATTAATATACTCACATTTTAGAACATATGACTAATTAATGTCTGCATTTGATATGTGGAAGCTTATACCCATCCTAAAAACTCTTTCTTAATATAATTTTCCCTCTATTTTTTCAAGAAATTTTGATTGCAAATAATTTTGAACTATTCTCTGGAAATTGCAGAGAAAGCTTCAGAAAGAGTGAGGAAGATCTTTGCTATGTCTGTATCCTTCCCAATTGCTGGTTAAGATAAGACTGAAGTAATATGCACACTACAGACATTTTTCTTTTTCTATTTTTTTTTTTTTTTTTTTTAACCTGATGCTAAACTATTTATTAGCAGCCTTCTTTTCTTCCTTCCACTTGTTTCCTCCACATCTATGTACACTGCCTTGGCAAGCAGCATGTAAGACATAAAGGGCATGGCAGGTAGCATAAATTGCAGGACCAGTGAATATTTTCCTCATCCCCACATGTAGCAGTACATGTTTTGCCTGTACTTTAATTTGATGTCATGGACTTACTAGCATACATATATTCATCCTCCAGTGCCATTGTACACTCTGTGGGCCTGAGAACACAGGCTGCAAGGGTCCCTGGTCTGGGAAAAACAGATACTGAAATACTGGTGGAGTGACAGAGCTCAATGAGCATAGAGCATAAATACAATATAACAACACTGTCCTTACGTGATCACACTGGTATGATAGTCAGTGAGACTGCAAATACACTTGATGTGCTTATTTCTTCAATGGCGTTATCAAGACCCAAATTCTTAATTTTTCAGGAAAATATCTCCTAAATTGCCTAGAAGTACTCCAGATAGATAGGTACCCACAAACCCACATGCCAACTAAGATTTACAAAGCCTAAACTATCATGTAGTGTTTAAAACCTCATGTGCCTGGGGACTTTTGAAAATCTTGCTGTGTGCATCACAGGGATCTCCCCACCTAGAATTTTTGAAAATCTCTGTTTAAATAACTTCCAAGCAACCATCTGAAAATTCCTAATACAACAGTTACATGAGCTTGGATAGATGCAATCACGAATCTTCAGCACATTTTTCATTACTGTTCAGGAGGCGGATGACAGGGATATGAATTATGCAAAGTTGTGACAGAAACAGAGAACAGTGCCATTCCAGGCCATTATGCAAAATGTTTTTTGAGAAAGAACCAAGGGCCTGTGACAGGCAAAGGAAAAAAATAAATGCATATATCAGAGTAAGGCAAAAACCTCAGAGGATAAATCTAGAACAAGAACAGCCATCAGTATTTCTTTTTGAGACACTTTAAGACTGTGAAAGTAAGATAAAAATAAGATGATTTTCACAAACTATCCAATTCAGGTTTAACATGAATTTATTTCAAAACCTAATTTTCACTTCAAAACAACTCTTTATTTTTTAAAAATCATATGATAGGATTATGGAATGTGTAGCTGAAGAAAACCTGTGGCAATAAACTATTTAACAAGCATGAGCTGCCCAGAAATCCCGCAAAGAGTATGCAGAATGGTAGACCTGGATGGCCAGCTGACATCACCAGTGCACCTTATATATGGAATTACTTTTCACACAAAATCTTTGACTTAGGCATTCTCCTTTTAAATGCATATTTTGGGAAATGAACCATGTGACTAGCAGGAAAAGAAATCCCTTTTAAATACTTAGAAACACAAAATAGAAGGCCCAGAAGGTTGCATGCTTCACTGCCTTACACCTGGCTATTGGAGGCATCAAACAGATGAGCAGTGAAAAAAAAAAAATAAAAATAATACAACTGGGACTAATTGAAAAGACCAAATCGGCAGAAACTTAAAAGTTAAAGTACCTAATTTTCCCAGAGCTTCTTCTGTTTCTCTATAGCAATACCATTCTTTTTTTATCTTATAATTAAGGTATTCAGATTTTATTATGTGTACCTAGTATTGGATGCTAATTATTTTAAAAAATAAGTATAATGCATAAACTAGTTGTCTGCTTACTTAGTGATCATTGTACCTTGCTAGTGCACTAGAGTTTTGATCTTTTGAGCTACTTTGACAATTTACCATTATGACCAACATTCACTAACTTGTAGACTTAAGTTTTCTATTTTTGTTTACCTTTCTCTCTTAATTCATATTCTATCTAATTACTTCTCTTTCTCACCTAATTCTCTGCTCATCTTTTGTGTTGTTATCTTTTCATTAGCCTCTGCTGGTTCACACTTTTTTCATCCACTCCCATGACTCTTACCATCTTTCTGTCAACATACTTTTTATGTTTTTATTAGAAGAGAGACATATTTTTGTTTGTAGTAAACAGTAAAATTTCCCAACCATTATAATATTTAATCAACTCTTGAGGGCAGCTCTGATTTGGTAAATAACTGCATATTGAAAGAACAGTAGAAAGGCATTGTCATAAGTTGAAATGAAAAATCTCAATTTCTTACATAAAAAAATTTTATTTTACTTCAAAGTTGCTCCATATGAGCTAAAACTTGAAGGGGGGTGAGTTTAAACAAAAGTGTCATTTCAGAGATTAAAAAGTGTTCTGTTTTCTAAATGCTCCTAATATTATTACTACTACTACTACTAAATCCATAGCTTTATTTGTAATTATTATAATATTAGTTAAGAGTTAAAAGTCATATTTAAAAAAAATATCATGAGGATTCAATGTGACAACTCAGGACTTAATATCTTTGTTCCAAAAGTTTAGCATTTTGTTTTTTTCTGAGAAACATATTTTGCTTTCAGTTCAATAAATAATATATTCTAAATTATGTATTACCTGTTTTCCAGTACAAAAAATACCCCTAATGGTGCTACCTCAGGTTGCATGATTGACTCTAAACAGAGATGAGGTTTGTTTAGTTAGTACATGGCACCTCAATAAAGATTATTTTTATTTGGAAATGGAATCTTCAAAGAACAAGAAGGCACATTGTCTTCCTCTGTTCTTTCCTGCTCTTGTTGGTAAAAGCTGAAGAAGAAAAAATATGATTAATATATTAGCAGACATGCACTATTGTAGGTCATAAGGAAACAAAAACATAACTCCGATGCTTGAAATACACTTTGTTACTTGTCTGAGTTGGAAATACTTGTACAAACATTTTAGCCATTTAGCAAGTGGAGCAGGGAAAAAAAAGTCCCTAAGGAATGTGAAGTCATGTAAACAGGCTCTTAAAGAACATAACTGCAATCAACAGCACCTAAAAAACAGTAACCTTGGAAAAGAGAACTTTTACTTGTTTCCTCCACTGGTTTATTTTAAGACTTTCTTTGTAAATTGAGGCTTGTACTGAGATGTCAGATGCTCCAGCATTCTCCATAGTAGATTGGGAAAATTATAATGAGGATTGCCTGCAAGAAACCAGTGCTGCTGAATAGCTATGAAAGAGGAGTGCTCACCCAGAACACCCTTGGCCCCCTCAACTTGGAGTCTACTCCAAAAGCTTCAAAGACCTACTTTTTAGATACGGAGGTTGTGAAGTCAGAAGCAATCTTTAAGGCATCTACTCATGTAACTCTGATCCTCATCACTTGTACAACTCTCTTGCAAAACCACCTGACTGCCAGAGAATGCCACCTTGAAACAAAAATCTCTTAAAACAATATGCAACTGCAGAGTGGAGCATAGACTTAAGGCAACAGGCAGAGGTG
>JAOEHX010067761.1:0-17567 GCA_025448015.1 Bolborhynchus lineola
GTGGTAGCAGCAGTGGTTTGTGTTATACCTTAGTTACTGGACTGCTCTTATCTCAACCCATGGGAGTTACATTCTTTTGGTTCTCCTCCCCATCCCCTCTGGGAGCAGGAGAGGGGAAGAAAGAGGGGGGAGTGAGTGAGTGAACTGAGTGAGTTATAGCTGGGTTTAAACCACAACAAAAGCATATCCTTTATATGAAAAAAAGGTCTATAAGCTTATCTGGACAGAGGGCTAAACATGCTTACATGGTAGGGGATTTAATTATCTAAAGAAGCATAGCAAAGGAGCAAATCACTTTTTGAGGAATACAAACAAAAAAATTTAAATAGCTGATATAATTTGAAAGCAAATGAAACTTTAAAATCATATTCTGCTTTTTCTACCTCATGGCTCCATGTTGCTGCCAAACTGAATGAGTAGACAACAATCAAAATACTAATGGGCATTTCACTTACTCTCTCCTTTTACACATAGAGACAAGACATCCATACAGAGAGTGAGGGGATTCACAAGAATGAAGCTTGAAAGAATTGCTGAGCATTTACTTTTCTATTTCACTTTCTCAAGTCCTCGATTCTTTCAAGCAGCAAGTCAGCCTTATTTTGTTCTGTGTTGTGTCAAGAAAATTTTATTAACCTTGAGCTGAATAGAAATTAAGGATGAATGGTGGGATTTAACTGATGATTAAAATCATACTTATCTCTTAAAACACTAACAGTTGCAAAGCAGGGTAGAGATAAGACATTAAGTAATTTCAAGTACTTAAAATGCAAGAAATGTGCATAACCCCTCAATGGCAATATGTGTGCCCACTTGCTAAAGCTCCTTCTTTCTCTTTCTGTGGGTGTCCTGATGAACACACTCCTTACATCAAGGCACAGAAGCCCAAAAGATAAAAGAAAACTAATGGTTATCCATGCATATGATAGTGAACATGAGGGGAGATTTTAAAAGAACAACAAACTTAACATTTTCTCTGCAGAAAATGTTTGGTACCTAGCACTTTTGAACCTGGAAGCATGAATTTATTCTATAGGCACTCAAAAAAGTGAATTCTTCTTTACACAATTTTGAAATAAGTGGCTTTGTAACACACACCAACATTTCACAGCAGTTAAGTCATAGGTATTAGCTCACTAAAGAACTATGTTACCAGGTCTACATCTTAATTTTCATGAGGAATTCATATTTTTCTCGTACTTTACAACTTTGGGTATTGAAATGGTATCTATGCTTCCTAATCTGCTCTGGAGTTAATAGCTTTCATTTTCTCACTCAGTTTTCTTTCCTTTTGCAACAAAGTCAATTGGCTAAAGTTTGAGTTCCTTTAAAGGTCCCTTCCAACCTAAACCATTCTATGATTCCATGATTCTACAATTGATTCTATGATTCTGTGCTTTATTCATAGTAACAGTCACATGCAGAAGATTTTGGATATGTTTTATGGTATGGAATAAAGAAGTAAATTTGTTTCTAATGAAACAAAAAATTTGCTTTGTGTGGAAAAACTGTATAAGTTTCAACTCTTTAATCAGTATTAGAAATCTGCTTATACTTAATTGAAATCTCTTTCAGGTGATTGCAATTGATATTTTCTCTGCAATTTCAGATGGCAGCAAAACACAGTTTTTCAAATTCTCACTGATGAAATGGGATCCTAGAAATAGTGGTGGGAAAATTTTTAAACAACAAACCTAGTAAGTTGTTGAAAACTCTCAAAATGCCAATAAACTAATTTTGCCGAGTACATTTCAAACAGGAAAGAGTTTGAATAACTGTACAAAGAAATAAGTCTACCTTGGTAAAATTCTGTACATGTAGAGTGAGGTTTTAGGTAACTTTCCTTTTTCTCATGCAACTTATAACGTAATGCCTTAGTATTACGAGAAATTGGAACTTCCTTGAAATGTCATCCGTTCTTTTGAAGTCAGCTTGTAATTTCCTTTAGAAATAAGGTACAACCTTAATGGTGTTTTAATGTATTTTTAAGGTTGGTATTATTTGTGCTTTACCATGCTCCTGATTCAAGGAAGTGCTAATCAAGTATATGTTTGCATGCTTTCCCAGAGAGATATTTTTGAACTGCAAACTAAAAATTCAACTTCTCATATTAAATTGAATCTTTTCTTTTTTTTTTTTTTTCCCAGACTCAGTCCCTTAATTGGCTTTTTCAGGCAAAATCCTGAAGGTTTCTTTAACTGCAATAATTGGGAATAATTATAAATTATGTTTTAAGTATTTTAATTTCTTCCCAATTTGAATATCATTATTTTGAGACTGACAAGTAAAATAGGTCATCTCATTTTTCACAATTATGTCTGAATAACCATGGTCAAGTTAACTGTTGCTGATTAATTTAGCAGACATGTCTCTGGATTTTAAAATTCAGTCATTAATTGTAACAAATACTTTTATCATCCCTTTGTTCATCAACTATGGGTTAATGACAACCGCAAGGTAGGGTAGGTATTCAAGTCCATGAGTCTCTTCTGAATCTGTTTGCATTTTTGTTTTTCAACAAGCCAAAACACATTGATTGCAAGGAAGTGTTGTACTAGGCTCAACTCAACTCAGAAAAATTGTAACTGGAAACAGTGCCAAAAATTACCACTAAATAGGTTCCTTTTTTTGTTCTACCTGGTAAATGGAGACTCCAACATCTTAATGCAGAAAGCATATTTTCCTGTTGTGGCAATCCAGCCAGACTAGATATTTGAATTGTACTGTATCATTTCATTCTGAGGTTATTTAACCCTTCCTTGACATTGCTTTGGTCAATTTTGAAACTAAGTACTTATTTCAAAATGAAAAGCTGCACTATTTCATTTTGCTTTCTAAGTACATACTGCAACTCTCAGGATAATTTTAGGCTCAAAATGTTTGCCAAAAAAGAAATAGAAAAAGAAAAAAATAAAGAAAAAGGAAAAGGAAAAGAAAAGCCTGCCAAACCAGTAATAAATTTGAGCTCTCTCTTTTCTTGTAGTCTTTATGGATTTTAGTTAAGGCAGACCATGTCTTTCCCAGCCCCCAATAGCCTCATGTGGTCCAATACTTCCTACTATTGACCTGTGCTGTAAGTGCCAAACAACCTTGTCTGGTGCTATTTGGGCTATATTTTTCCATGATAGATAACAAGCCAAGGCAAACACTTTATATGACTTTGCATAATTTTTAAAAAAAAGAAAACAAAACCGAGGCCTTATAAATCTCTTCATGTTTTAAAATAAAATCTTGAACTTTGGCAGTGGCCTTCTTGAGGTGGAGGAACTGCCCAAAAAAAACCTTCTGAAAAAATCCTAGTGGGCACAGCAACAGAGAAGTGGGAAAGGTCATTAAAGATTACGCATAGTTGTAAAAGGGACATGACCTGAAATTCACTGGCACACTTGATTCTTGTATTTCTCTATCCTTTGAGTGCTTGAACTTGCAGCCTGTAAAAAATCTGCTAAGGAAGCCCTGTGTATGTAGGCTGGTATGTGTTTTTCAGTATGAATTAGAAAAAACATCTTTAAAGAGAGATCAAGAATATAAGGCTGCATAAACTCAGGAAATAACAACAGTAAGAGAATTATGTAAAATTGATATGACCAAAACCAAGCAGGATAGCTCTGCTTACTTAATCGTCTTAGTTTTAGAGAGGTTTAATTGTTAAATAAGTTGTGCAAAATAAGATTATTTCTTAATCATGCAGCTGTTTCACTAGAAATTAGCATTAAACATATACAAAATAATAAAGCTTAGGTAAAATATGGTACACCAAGTCTTTTCCTAGAAAAAATAGACTTATGCTGAGTTCACCCATTAATTAGGTGAACTATATGACCAATAATTTGACTTTTAATCATCAAGTTACCTGCAGAGACTATACTTTACTTTGTAAAGATATTCTTTAAACTTGAAGTGCTTATACCCTAATTATAATTCAACTCAGATTTAGGTCTTGTTTAGATCTTGTAATACTCTGAATTAGAGCTAGCTTATTTACAGTCAAAATATAAACTAGAGCAATATTACTTTTGGCATTTGAAAAATTAGAATAAGAGATATAAATTTTTATATACATATGTATATATATATTTTAAGAAGGCTAATGCTCTGATAATTTTCTGAACCTCCTGAAGTTCGTTCTAATTCTTCCTCTACTCATCTCCAGTTCCTGCCAGTGCCAGGATGCTGGTGATACAGTGAATCTTTGTTTAACCTGAAACCAGAATGTTACAGTCTTGGTTTTCATGTATGAGTCTCCTGCTTGTTTACAGTCTAATTTAAATGTACATATGTAATAAGACATTGTAGATGGCCAGATAAGTAGCTGAGGCAAATAAGAAAAGTAGGCATAACCTGTTCATGTCTTTGTTACTCAGTTCTTGCCAGAGTATTTGCAATTTACTTACAAAGTCTACATAACTTTTAGGGTTTTGAGGTGGGGGCTAGGTAGCAGTTGCGTATGGGGTTTTGGCCACCAGAATCTAAGAACTGTTTTGGATAACTGCCTATTTTTATTCTGATTTATTTCCCATGCTCATCCAGAAGGTTAGAACTACTTCATTCTCCTTAGGCTGATATTTTCTGGAAGGTCACTATAATTGCCCTCCCTTGACTTGTAACACCAATAAACTTGTCATTTATCTTATGGTTTTCCACCTTCTAGTTCAAGCAAGTTTTAGCAGTAAAGGTATGGATTTTAACAGAGGCACAGTAATCACACCTCCCTACACCAGTGTACCCTCAATGGCATCTCACTCACTGGCCAGCATATCTCCCATGAACACGCTAGTGTATTGCAAATGCCACAGAATCTGCCTTTAAATGGTAAAAAAACTCCTCAGGCCTCCAGGTCAGACCACTTTAGGTGCTTGACTCAGTCTTCTGATAATGCATGAAGGGGAGTTCACTGGCTATGGACCTTTGCAATGGCTGCCTGGGACATTCAGGAGTCTGAGTTTTGACACAGCGTGGGGTTTTTTTGCTATCCTATTAGCATGTCTATCCTTTCACAACATTTTATATTACTTCTCAAATGAATCTGAAGTTCAGGACAGGTCACATCTTATTTGTACACACTGAAACTACAGATACCTACTCTATTCTAGACTAAGATTAAGATCTGTTTTTAAAATACAGTCATTGGTATTTTGATGGGACATTGTTCCAGACCATTTAATCTGTATAGTTCCTTCAGAAAACAATGTTTCTGAATGCTTAACAAAACATTCCTGGAACAAGAAGTCATTCCACATTTCATCTTTCCAGCTTCAGAAATCAACTCTTTTTGATGCATGTGTGTTTTATTTTGTTTGGCTCTTCGTTTCTCTTAGTTTAGAGATCAAAAAGTGAATCTGTACTGTAAAAATAAGGCCTCTGGGTCTGGAAGGAAAAAAAAAAAGGAGAGAGGATGGGAAACATTTCATCATATATAGGTTGTATCTAACAGCTTTATTAATAGTGTGTTTCAGATGCTTTGCATTAAAACTTAATATAAAGAAGGTTGAATGAGTGCCAAAATCAACTGCATTGTTGGATAAATGGTATCATTGCACCCAAGTTCTGATTTATTCTGACATAAAATTGCTTGCCTGCAATTAGAGGTTCATTATTCTACCCTAAGACATAAGTAAACATTGATAAAAAGGATTTAAATTACCATAATGGTTTGTATAAATTCTGTGATCAATTTTTATTCTCCTAGTTTTATGCTTCTAACAGCCATTACATGGCCATATTAATATTGATAATTGCTACAGGCATACATTAAACACTCTATTTTTGTCTCATCCCAGTATTTGCCTGAACACACACACAGAGCCTAATTGTCTTTCACAATCTGCTCCACCATTCTCTTATTGAATGTTTTTTTCTTCTTGTGTCTACCAATCTCTCTTCCCATTCCACTAAGTCACTCTCACTTCTCCTGTAGCTAACATTGATTTTTACAGAGAAAAACATAAGTGGGGAGGGAAAGGAGGAGCTAGAGATTCCTAGAGAAAAAGACACTGATTTTGCAAATGCAGGGGTGATGACGTAGCTGCTGGAACACATTGGCTAAGAACACTGCAATGGCTTCTTACCCACTTCTCCCGTATTACCATACATCAGTAACCTCAAAAATTTTTACTCTTTCTAAAAATTTCCATTTGGGCTCCTACTGAAGGTGGAATGTCCTGGAAGGTTTGAGCAAAACAAAATGGTAGCTTTTTATGTGAACTCAAGTGTAACGAAACCATGATTTCCCAAAAATTCTTTTTAAAGTAAGTGCCAAAAGACTTAAACTCTCCCTATTGTCTTATTTTGCTCTGATTTTGCATTTTCAAGAGAGAAATAAACACAAAAGCAAATCTAGAAATACTACTTAAGCAAGCGAGCAATGTGTAAATTATTTACCCAATTAAGAAATCAAGCAGCAGAAAATGTTAAAGGTTGCAAGCATAACATTAATTCAATTAATATTTTTTTCTATCCATAGCTGTTGTTTATTTGGTCAAAACAAATGATGCTGTTCCCTGCCTCGTGTTTACAGAACTAACTCTGCCACAAGTCATATGGGATGACTGGTCAGAAACGGTCCCCTTCCATTGCATTGCCTAGAGCATCATCCCATCTTTGTCCATGAGACAAGTTAATATTTTGTATATTAATATGCCAGTATAATACTGAAGAAACAGAATATAAGACTTTATAAAATGTAATATATTTGTATAAAATTTAGAATTGAATATATTATCTAAAACGTTACCTACTCTTTATTAAACATTACAATGTGATTGTTAGTAGGGATTGTTACAACGTTCACCTTTGTAGGTGCAATCCTTGCTAAAAATGTTCTTCAGTGTGGAAAGATCACATATCTCAGCATTTGCTTGATGCAGTTTTCTGCATGCAATAGGCATTCATACTGATTAAAGACACTTATCTCCTCTAGATTATATATCCATGAAATAAAGAGCAGTGATGGACTGTACATTGCCTGTCTTCCCAAAACGCATTTTGCCTGTCCAAGGGATGTAGTCTTCTAATTGCTGGCTTAAGAGCTAAGAAGTCAAGAAGTGTCACAATTGGTTTGTCCATATAGCCTTTAAACTGTTGTTCTACATATTCTCCAGTATGTAACAATATGCATTAGTTAATTAAATGAATACACACTCATTTGTTCTCAGGAAAAATGTACATTTGCAAGTAATGAATGCAAAATATTTAATTCTTATGCGGAATCCAATTAATTTCTGAGTGCAATTTGTCTTCATATTTCAAGGGATTTTTAAAGTTGGCCTAGTTAATTATGGTAATCCAGTAGTATTACTGTGACTTCACTCTGATATTTAAAGCAGCAACTTCTTCATGTTAAAAGAAACTTCTTATTTTTCTTTTTCTCCTGGGGAATATATGCAATTTGTACTAGATCATAACTGGATATTTGTGAGTCCCAGTTAATTTGTCTCATCGGTGGCCTTGAGGAAAAAAAATGAGGTTAATCAAATGATTTAGCATTATCTAAAAAAGAACTAAGTAACCATGTTATTATTATTCTTATGAGCACTTCAGTTAACCCCGGTGAGACTACTCATCTGAATCAAATGAACAGGACCAAGCTTTCTGATCACTAACTAGTTTGTGTGATGTCAAAATGGATGTCCATATAGAGTGAATATTAAAAATGGAGCTAAGGATGGAATTTTGATTCTGGGGATCATTTTTATAATTTAAACGACTGACAACTCATAAAATGCAAAGGTTGTTTCTAAAAATGTAATCTAGAAGTTCATACAATTCAAAACCACATTTGTCTGTTAACTGCTAGGTGAATTTTAGCACTTTGACCCAAGGAATGCCCTTTGATTACACTCTACAGCACCTAACACACAAGGTTGCAACCTCAAAGGCACTCAGTGGCCATAGTTTTGCCATTAATCACAGAAAGAGGTAATCTGCAAATGAACCAACTGGAGCAGTAAGACCCAGGAGAGGATTACAGCAGAATTCACTAAGCCTTGAAAATTCAAAACTAAACTGAGACTTTGTCCTTTATTCATCAAATATCACAAGTTTTTGCAACAGAACTTACATAACCTGCAGCAGATGCTGTAATACATAAACGAATTGAATTGAGATAAGAGTTGATGTTAACTGTTAATGTCTTTATTTCCATGCATTTGTTTTTATTCCTAAAAAAGAATTACCTTTTTGGTGGTGGCTGGTGGGAAAGCAGAGCTTTACGGCAGTTCAGTGTCACAGATAGACACATTTTCTACCATGTGCACATGTTTACCCCTCAGGCAGAAAAAAGTGCATATTCAAATTGGTGTGGTTATTAAAATGAAGTCTCAACCACATATTTGCAGAAATAGTCTGTCTACAAAATTGCATTAAAAAACAAAGACAGAGGTGCATCATCCCAGCCAAGCAAGCACGAGAGTCTTCTAGAAGAAATTCTGCATAAATCTCTGGTTTTATGGAAGCTATTTTAATCTGGTTTTATAATTATCTTCCTTTTCTCTTAGTCTACATATCAGTGCATATCCAGTGGGCCAAATTACATATAAGATCAAAAATCAGGTTCCACTAACTTTCTGGTTCCTTAAACCCAAGGAGACAGTACAGAGAATCACATTTCTCAGGGGACATGTCAGGAGAAGGAACTGTAAATGCCAGTGCATATTGCCCATGGCTCAGTATTTCTTCTCCTGTTAAAACTGTCCCCGTAGACAGTAGTAGTAGTTTTGCATGTCAGTGCTCATCAGCCTCCATAGAAGGAATGCTGCTGCAATGAACAAGCTCAGTGCTCTCAGAGGGATTGGCGGCATGTGGGCTCACAGGACACACCACTAGGGCAGGAGGGCCACGCTGAGCAGCTGACAACACAGACACTGGCAGGTCATCGTGAACTTTACATGATCATTTTCCTGCCTTCTCTTCATTATCCTGAGGACCAAAACCTTAGCCAAATATTTCCCAGAATCTGAATTTGGAATTTTATGGTCCACAGCCTGAAAGAGCTCCAGGGGCAGGATTCTGTTATACACCATTTCCTTTTCTTTACCCTCTTTAATAAATGACAAATTAAATGGTGATTTACAGGTTTAAGCAGCTGATTGTGGGTTCTGCCAAGAGTTCTGAGACCTACTGAAGCCCAGGAAAGAGGTTTCATGTATGGCTTTGGAAAAACCCTTCTGTTTGCCTGGCATCACCTATTACCATTTTTCTGACAGAGTATCCCTCTCCTTTCAAGAGCCCCAGTCCTTCTGGTTTGCAGCAGGAATAATTGCAACCTCAAAAAACCAATAGAGCAGTTCCCGTGGATCTTTTGGGACTGCTGTCAGGCACTGCACCCTCTCTGCTCTGCCCACATTTCTGTGCCCTGTGTAAACTCCTGTCATTGCAAAAAGGAAGCACTTCTATGATGGGTTCTGTGGCAGGAGAGCTCTAGATGCCTGTGTCTGAGTGCATGTTGGTGCCTGAGCACAACAGAGATGCCTAGTTCCCAAAGGAAGATGGTCATTCAGAGTTGTCTTCACACTTTGTTCCAAAGGACTGTATATCCGTCAGACTCTCATTGCAAAGATCTATTTGCCAACTACAAAATGGGAGACTGAATTGCAAAACCAGAAATTTTGGAAGGTCTTACACCTAAGTGCAAAGAACTGGCTGGATCTTAACCTTGAACCAGGACTGGGTAAAAGTAATTAGGAAACTGCCTTCTCTATATTTTACCTAATGCCCCTCAAATACAGAAGTAGAAGGGTAAGCCTATATCCCTGACAGCTCAACTGTTCACAGAGCTGTGTTGGGGCCTGGCTCCAAAGGGATGAGCCTAGGGATCTCTGCAAATGTCCACTCCAACTAAGGCACAGAGCAGTCCCAGTACCAACATAATTGTAGGGATGCAAACAATTAGAAAAGGACAGAAACACCTGAGGACATCACTGTCACCTAGGAAAAAGGCTGTGCACCTCAGCTTGAATTATCCACAAGCTGAGCTGGAAAGACCACAGGGGAGAAATGAACAAAGGTTGCAAGGGAATGTCAAGCAGTAAGATGTCCCACCCCAGCTCTGCTACAAGCATTTGTTTCAAACAAGAGCTGTTTTCTATAAAGCTGACTTGAAAATTGGTATCTTCCTACTTCTGAGAGAATTTGTTCACTTCATTTTTTTACTGGCAAAAGTACTGTTATTGCTTCTCATTCCTGCCAGCCCTGCAGAGCCATGTCAATGCTTTGGAGGTGAACTGGAGTCTATTTTGGCATGAAGCAGAAGGAACACAGCTTGATCTCAGATCCCAGGGTGAGTTTTCAGTGCTGGCAGTCAAGAAAGTTGTGGTTTTATTTGTAAATTGAAAGAGAGGTCAACAGGAAAGTCATTTGGGAAAAAAATTGAAAAAAGCAAATATGGAACCCTACCATGCCGTTTATAGGCTCTTTATAGGTGAGAGCACAGTTTACATAATGTAATTTGAGTTATAAATAATATTATTGTTAGGTTCAGCCAAAAAGCTGTAGCTCATTTAATTAAGAGAATGGATGTGTTTGTGTTGTGTTACTCATTACTTTATTGTAAAATATGTTTGTAATGATAACCTATGGAAAAGTTACTGCAATGGCAGTGAAAAGGATAGTAAAAGAACTTACACAATTTCCAGTAAGAGAAAAACCTGAGGATTATCAGAGCACTTTGTTCCCCAAATCATGCAGCTGAAAAAAAAAGAATAAATAAAGAAAAAGAAGTAAGGGAAGAAATGTGAATTGGAATATTTGACTTCGGAGTCCAAAGTTACAAAGAGATCATTTGCACAAATAAGTCTGGGAGAGAGGCTTAGTCATTTCCTAAATCTGTTCAACACTCACAGTGTCCCATTGCTTTGGCTGGTGCACAGTGCATACTCAGCAGTAAGCCATACAATATCATATCAATCTTAAATGCTCACCTATTTCAAGTACCATTGATGCAGAATTACTATGTCATGTCAAACAGAAATGTCCACTGCAAAAGAGGAAAAAAAACATGCTTTTTCAAATATTGTAAATGAAAACACACAAAAAAAAACACAGATGCAGCAAAAAAATTTGTCACACTGTCCAGAAACCTAAAATGACAACAGGAGAAGATTTGTAGCACTTCTTTGAGCCAAGTACATACTGACATTTAATTTTATAAAGTTTATGTGACCTTCCCCCCCCCCCCCCCACAAAAGAACATAAAAAAATTAAGTTTAAAAAAAATACATTGGGCACTATAAAACAATACTTCATAATTTCAGATTGCTGTATATGGAACAGATTGTTCCCATCAGGAGTAAGACAAGTTAAGGAAAGGTAAAGAAGAAACACATTCTTGTGTGCCAAGGTGAATGGAGCAAGGGGATGTGATTTGATTTTTAATGAATGGATCCACCCAAAGACAGTAACACATATAGCAGGATGTGACAAGCTATTTCCATGGCTCCCTAATGTGGCTGCTGTTTTGTGCAGGGAAAGGGCAGAGGATAAGAGACTGAGAGGGCTGTCCCCCTCAGATTCAGAGACCAAAGTCAGAGCTCTGATCTGTACTGGTGTCAAAGGCCAATTTCAATAAACCCAGTTATAAATAGAAACTCATCTGTTGAAGCCAGGAACTCAAAGGTATCCAAATGTGATGCTAGCCACATCACAACCCTGGCTGTCACTAGTTATAGAAAACGCTATACTTTACTTTGGTCTCACTTTCTTGGAGAACCACATAGGCAGACCTTCTACTCATATCAATACAGAGGACCTGGTTTTACATTAGCAGGAACAAGTGATGTTTCAGATATATCCCAGTGGTAGCTGATCACAAGGGTATCAAGCTAATATAAGAAAATCAAAGTCAAGGTGGCTAGGCTGTTTCCATTGCTTAAACAAAGTAAATGTATAAACCTAGAACTTGAAAAGTAATCTATATTGTTTGGCCACATATTTCAGTCATCTGTGGACCACAACAAGCAGTTCCTAGTCTTGGAGCTCACAAGCTTGTGGAGGATCAATAAGCCAAACAAAAACAAAGTCCAGCTGATACCAAAACTGGAAACAAAAAGGGCACCCTCTCCACAAAAGAGAGCCACAGAGGTATCACTGCTTTGGTAAAAGGGCTAGAGATGTCAGAAAGCTACAACAGTGCTCACATACTCTATGACAAACTGTGCAGCACAGGGTCACAACTTATACCATCCCTACACTGAGCAAACGGGCAATGAAAAATGGGTAAACACCTTAAAGAATCATTTGAATGATAATAAAGGTGTAAATTGTCACACAATTTCTAAGGCAGGCACGCTCCAGAGGGGTTTCACCACTCTCAACTGAACCATCCTTTCTCACTGGAGCAGCAGCGTCTTTTGCATTGATGGGAGTCATGGCAAGGGAATAAAAATCAGAGATTAAATACAGCTCCTGGCACAGGATGTCTGTGAGGGAGACCACTTGCGCTGATGCAGTGTTGGTTGAACCCCCTTTCAGTCCCTGGGGCTCTCAGCCTCAACCCCCACCAGGAAGAGGTCTCCCATCCTGGGGACCACTTAGCCAGGGTAATAGCTTCACCCAGCAGCACTGAGATCCCAAGGCTGGGAACATGGATGCACATGAGCCCCACTACAGCCAGTGTTACCTGGGACCAGGGAGTGTCCCCAGTGCACAGCAGCTCCAGGGACTATTCCTTCTGTCGCTGTGCTTCATCCCTTACCCCAGATATAAACAACCCTCAAAAAAATGTGAAAAGCATGGAAATGGAAAACCAGCAGGGAAACGGTGCTGTCATAAAAATAAATGACATCTGAGGTAGATGTACTTCATCAATAGATTTCTACATCAGAGTTTTAAACATCTTCAATAAAGAAACATATTAGTTCATAAGAAAAAAAACACTTCCTTCTGATAAAATGGAAACAAGATGATTGACAATGAGGATTTGGGGTTTATTAAAATACTTTAAGGCTTTAATTGGATCTTTGCTTTTGCTACCAAAAATATTCAAAGTATATTTGAGGTCTTTCCTTTTTTGTACCACAGAGAGAAGACCTTTGCGAACCATCTAACTTTGGAATAGCATGAATTCTCAGGACCAAGGAAGGGAGCATGCCAAGGTAATAAATTGTTCACTGTTCAGCAAAGAGGAAGAATCTGGGGAGTCCAGCATGGCAACAGAGACTTTATAGAATACAGCAGGAGGTTTAACCTTTTAACTTGACTGAAGTTGGCAATTTCTGAGAGCCCATGAGAGGTACCTAAGATAAACAAGGCTTTGCCAGTAGGATCAAATTCACTGCAGAGAATCCTTACTCATTCAAAATTCATCAGAAGTCTGTATGTTTAAAGTAGCTGAAAGCTGTGGTATAATAAGCCAGTAACAAATGTGACCAAATCAGATTAAGCAGAAAAAATGAAACTCATAACTTCCAGAAGAAACAATGCAGTTTAAAACAAGCAAAATCAAAACATAACATAAAGATCACAACAGTGGTAGGGATGGTCACCACATATTTATTTTTATACCAAAAGTTGGTGATTATTTCTTCTACACAATATGCAAAAATCTCATTTGTCCTGAATGATGAATGCAAAAATTATATACATGATACTGTTTTGGTCTGCACTAATTGATCTTTTCTACTCAGCATCCCACTAGCTCAGATTTCCACAGGCATTCCAAACAAACTGCTGTATTTTTGACAAGTTCACATGGGCCCACCTCGCAGGCCTGTCAAGTCCCTTTAGATGGCATCCCTTCCCTCCCTCAGTCACACCACAGAGCTTAGTGTGTTGTTGGCAAACTTGGCAATTGTATGTTTGGGAAAGTGTACTGTGTCTATAGTCTAATACCCTTTGAATGATTTATACTCAAATCCTGTTGGTTGACTGGAGCCACTCCAACAGTTAAAGGCAGGAAAGGCAGTAGATGAGACATCTGTGGCCTGAAACAGTGTGGTAGGATGGATGTCACTCTTTCCAGGTCAAAAAACAACAAACAAACTTATTACAAGAGTGGAGATTGTGCACTTCAGAAAAAAAAAAAAAAATAGAAGGCGTTTCATTAAATTGCCCCTATTTTATACTTTGATATATTTTCCTCTATCTTTTGGTATTAACTGCAGACTGCACACCATTTCTTTATCAAATGATAAGTAATAACAGTTCGGGTCCTGTTAAGGCCGCTAGATAAATGGGAATGTTACTGCAACAGCAGGTGGGACGAGTTTGGGGAAAGAAAAAGGAAATGTGTTGGAATCTGTTCAGGGCTTAGGAACACTGGCATCCCTCATCAACAAGGTGGAAATAAATTTTAGCCTTGAAGAAGTTACCAAACATGCATTTCTTGACATTATGCTTTTTTGTTCTCTAAATTCAGACATGTAGGTGTGAAAATTCACGTAAGTCTTTGAGTTTCCAGGGTTGAAATAACATCTCTTTCTGGGTGTCAAAGGAGAAATTGCATTATTTAAACATGAAAAACAATATACATCTGAAGACATAAATTTCAGCAATTTGATAGTGGTACCATTTTAATCCCAATCTGTGTCTGTTGGCATGTGTTTCTCAGAAAAGTGAGGACAGTGTAACAAGGGACTTTCTTCTAGTCTTACTCCTGCTAATTCACTCCACCTCACCTCTGACAAACCAGAAGCCCTAAAGAATAATCTGTCTGAGTCTGTTCCAAACAAATTTTTCACATCTACTCTATTTAGGAGAGGTGTGAACCCCTGTAGTTCCCCTAAGATACTGCTTGTCATTATTTTAGAAAAAAGAGCAATATTAAATGATGTTATTTTAACACAGTTGTGGACATAGGTGTATTGGATTAGCCTGAGATTCAGCATCTATTCTCTCATAAAAAGAGGTGTTAGAGCATGGCAAAGTCTTCTGAGGGGAAGCACCTCTCTGTTGGCCTGACACTGATCTCACAGGAGAGGTAGTGCTGAGATATAAAAGAAGTACCAAGTGTTGTTCATGTTTTCTGCAAAGCACAGAGCTTTCTGCTGTGAAGTATAGAAAATAATTGCTATTTGTGGTGCAACTGGATAACATTTCACAGATTTCACAGTCTCCTGGGTTCAGCAGTAGCAGTCATTTTTCTCCTTCTTAGTACCTGGTGCAGTGCTGTGGTTTCCACTTTCAGCCTGGGAACAGTACTGATAACACCGATGTTTTCAGTTGCTGCTCAGTAATGTTTACTCTGACCATGGACTTTCTGAGTCTCATGCTCTGCCAGAGAGGAGGGGAAGCCAGGAGGAAGCAGAGGCAGGACACCTGACCCAAACTGACCAAGGAGGTATTCCATACCACAGCACATCATGCCCAGGATATAAACTGGGGCAGTTGCCTGGAAGGGTGAGATCACTGCTCAGGTTAGGCTGGGTATTGGTCGGCAGGTGATGAGAGGTTGTATTCTCTTCCCTTGTTATTTCTCTTGTCATTATTATTATTGGTGGCAGCAGCAGTGGTTTGTGTTATACCTTAGTTACTGGTCTGTTCTTATCTCAACCTGTGGGAGTTATATTCTTTCGATTCTCCGCCCCATCCCTTCAGCAGCTGTGGAAAGAAGCAGGGAAGGGGGGGAAGGGAGTGAGCGAGCATCTGCGTAGTTCTGAGTTACCAGCTGGGCTTAAACCATGACACACAGGAAGCTGATTCTGTGGAAATCATGCAATTATATGAAGTTCTGTTATTTTTGTGATATTCTCTATAAGAAATCGGTAGGTGGAAAGCCCCGCTGTTTCCAGGTGCATTATGGTTCATCTTTGTATATTTGTTTTAGACAAACACAAATGCATATATCAGTTTGCATCTAGGTAAGCTGCTATTTTTAAAAACACCCAGAGTAATTTCTTCCTTTCTTCAGAAAATAGTGTAGATCTTAAAACACCGGGTTCACTGACAAATCAGGTAGTTGTTCAGTTTAAGTACGGTAAAGCAGACTTGGGAGAAGGGACAACCATACTGCATACTAGCAATTTAGTAGAACTGTCAGCTTTGTCTCCATCTCCTTCTCCTCTGAGTGGTCCCAATGTACTAGATATGGAAAGGAGGGAAGCTTGTAGCCCCAGAGCTGTGCACAGTTCCCAAGTTGCTTACAAGATGTTCCTATGCTCAAGGTACAGCACATAACAGACACATTAAAAACTTTGGCATGTGTCTCTCAAGAAAGCTGGTCAGCAGTGTTAAAAGATCCTATGGAGACAACTTTATGTGGCAAACTAGAATATTGCTCAAGTTCTTTATCAGTCTTTCTGGTTAATGTGAGAAAACGGGTGTTCCTCATCTACAATTAAGATCTGGGAAGAGGGAGTATGGTTGCCTAATATCAAGAAAAGGCCAAAGCAGATGTGATCACTTACTTCTCCTTCCAGAAGTAAATTCTGCCATGAACTGTTACATAAAATATAAGAAATATCCATCAACAAAAGCTTGATTGCAGGAGAGACAGCAACCCAGTGGATATTATCAGGAACTTGATTTAGGCACTGCTTAAGTGATTTAAAATAGATGCATATGAACAGGTAACATGCCAAGGATTTTGGTCAAGCTGGAGTCAAAGGTGCATCAACCCAAATGATCTTTAGTACTATGTAAGTAATGCTAGATATATTAAGGATCAGGCCCCCAAAAAGAAAAATGGCAAAATTAAATTCAATGCAGGAAATGCATTGAAGGATTGCACAGAAGTACTGAAAGGGAAAAGCACATTAGTAAACAAACAAGCAATAACTTTGTAAATACAGTTATGTTTTGTCCATTCAAAAGAAGAACAGCCAGTCTAAGTAAAGACAAATTGAAGGGACACATATTAATGGATAAAATTCAGGATGAAACTAAAAGCAGAAAGATAATGAAGAAAAAAACAGTCATGCACCTAAAAGCAGACTACAGGATCACTCAGGAGAAAACCTACTTCCAACCTTAACTGAGTTTTCATGATTCTACTGTATATCTTATGGTGAACAATAGCATTTTAGCAAGATCTCAGGCCATCAGCAGGAGGTGGCCCAAGAAGGACAGGTGAGTCTCCTGGGGTAGTAGGGAGGATAAATATCTACAGTGACATTTTGGAGGATCTCAGTAATGTGTTTGTCACTATTTTTGCCATAGTGAATTTGGAAGTTATCTAAACTTCCATTTTGAATCAATAATGATGACATATGAAAACAATGTCCAGTAACAAAATAACAATTTACATAGTATCATGTTATGCTGCTTTTTGCTATATTGTGTGTCAAAGCATTTTCGAAACACAATTTTGAATTGATAGATGCTTACCTAATATTCCTGCATATTTCTGCAGATGTCATCCAGAGGGACCTTGACACACTTGCGAGATGGGCCAATGCCAACCTCATGAAGCTCAGCAAGGACAATTGCAAGGTCCTACACATGGATCCAGGCACCACCTACAGGTTTGGCAGAGAAGAGATTCAGAGCATCCCTGTGGAGAAGGACTTGGGATGTTGGTCGGTGAGGAAATGAGCATGAGCCGGCTTCAGTGTGTGCTCACAGCCCAGAAAGCCAACCGTATCCTGGGCTGCATCAAAAAGAGTGTGACCAGCAGGTCGAGGGAGGTGATCCTGCCC
>JAOEHX010067762.1:0-14270 GCA_025448015.1 Bolborhynchus lineola
AGGTTGGACATAGCCTTGGGTGATATGGTTTAGTGTGAGGTGTCCCTGCCCATGGCAAGGGGGTTGGAACTAGATGACCGTGAGGTCCTTTCCAACCCTAATTATTCTATGATTCTACTGGTGCATTTTAAACATCACTAACGTAAATATTAATATACATGATTCATGGAATCTGTGCATTACGAAAATTACATAAATGTAAAACAAAAAATCCACTAAAGGCACTCTACCCAGCAGAGAAATCATGAAGAACTATTTTTACTCACCTTTTCTCTTCCCTCACTGAATACAGTACAGGGTAGCATGTAAAAGTGAAGACTTGTCATACAGGTGTTTTTTTTTTGTTTATATTAAATTAATTTTATACAGAAAGTCCCTAAGTCCCTTAATTTAAATTTCTGATAGTTCATATTCTTTCTCCTTTTATGTTGGTCATGTACTGGAACAAGAGTATACGTCACAGTTCAGCGCTTTCATATCCCAGCAAATCATGAAAGCTGTGCATTGACCTTGGATATTCTGGAAGAGAAACCTGTGAAACAAGATATTTGTTCACTCTTTGTTGGAAAAATGTGTATCTGTTAGGGTATTTTATATCACAGCCAGCCTTCCTTTCCCTTTTCCAGTTCAGCATTTTTATTCTAACCTTTTCATTACACACAGTCAATTTTGTCTGTATGCTAATCTTTAAAGGAACTGACAAAAACATGATTGAAAAACAATTTAGTCTATAACTATGCGGAAATTGGCATCCTAGTTTTTTAATCTATTGTATTGCTGATTAATAAAAATGTACTTCATAATTCCAATGTTGTATAACAAGTTCTCTTGAAAATCTAGGGAAAAAAGTAAATCCTAATTTCTCTCCTGTCCCACATCCAATTTTCTCTCCCACCATCCCTGTTCTCCCACTGTCTCCCCATTCTGCAAGGTTGTTCACTGGTATATTATTTGCATAAGCCCATCTGTTGGACAAAACCATAAAGCCGTTTGCTGTGAGAAAAAGACAGGCAGAAGAGATTTCATCTCAGAAGAGCCAGCCATGGTGCCATAGAGGGAAAAATGATTATTCTGGAAAAAAAAAAAATTACTTTACTTTCATGTTTTTTTTTAAAAAAGCCAGATAATTTAGAAACACGTTCTAAGGATGTATTAGCTTTCTTCTGCCATTGTTTTCTCCTGAAGGAAGTTCAAAAAAAAAAATTGAATGAGTTAAAAAAAAAATAAATAAAAAAAGAATAATTATTGAAAATTTCCCAGAAAAATATGACTTTTCTCAAGGAAATAATATTTTAGGTTTCTAATGGAGAACGTGCTCTATACTTGAAAAAAGGTCATCATTTTATGTGTGCATGCCCAGTAGTGTGGTTTAGGAGACTCTGCCTGAGCTATGTCAAGCTAAATCAATTTGTATTCGATTAAATAGTTTAAACATTTGAATTAAGTTGCTGGATTTTGCTTGAAGTGAATAAAGCAGGATCAAGAGAAACAGACCCTCCAGCAGATCAAATCTAGATTCTGATCATTAATGGCTGTGACCTCTACTGCAAGCATGGCTGGAACCTCTCCATGGTCCAGCCACGCTTGCAGAAGAGGCATAACTTTACTTCCATTTATAAATACTGCATTTTAGATTTTATTTTTTTTTTGTGAGACCTTTTTAGAAATAAAATACATACATTCAGAAAAAAGAGTCAATAAATGGTGCCTATTACATTAGACTAGCTCAATTTAGGTTGTTCTAAATGGGTGGCTATTCAATTTATATACCCAGCTACCACACTGATCTATTTCAAGCCTGCTCAGAATTAAATTAAAGATTTAAGAAACATCTACTATTCTTCCAATGCATTTCTTATTCTCATTTCCTTTGTGAAGGTTCTTTTTTTTGTATTGTCTCTTAGAAGCTTCAGGAAATATTTACCCTGGAATGTGAATAAACAGCCACATGCAAACTAACTGTGGGCTTGGTTTTCAACTAGTGCAAATCATGCTAACTTCACTAGAATGGAAAGAAACATTAACATGAATTCCTTACATGAGCTGGATACCTCTGGGTGATAGGAAAACTGATTTCACCCTTTTCCCTTTAACCCACTTGTTTAAAGAATCCAATCATCTGTGTATTTTTTTTTTTTTCTAGATAAGCAGACCTAGGAAGCTTTTTTTACCCCTTTTCTGAGGCATACTTTTAATCTGTTTGTTCACACAAACATTTAGACAAATAGCTGCAGCCTATGAAAAGGAAGACTGTGAAACAACACCTGCTTTTAGTCAGCATATAATAAAGAGCAATTTCATTTAAAAAATCCCAACAACAAACTTATTGCATATTTTCACTAAGTGGCTGCCATCTCTGGAACAAGGACCTTTATCTTTTCTCAAGATCTGTTCTGCTAAATAGTTTCGGGGTCCATTAGTAAGACATTTCAGCTGACTTAAAGTGGCACATGATTTTAGCTCATTTCACAGTAAGATGAAGATAGAATTAGGGAAGGCACCTAGTCACAATCATTGCAGATGAGGGATGGAGATGACTTTCTTCCTCTAGTAGCTTTACAGGGTGCCTTGCTAGGAAGACAGCCTAAGAAGTTTATCTTTTGTTGTTAAGCTCCTAAGAAAGCTGAAACAGGAAAGGTGAATGTGAATGAAAGGTATGATTACTCGTCTCTAATTTCTCTGGTTTGTCTGACACTGCACTTAAAAATGTGATGCCTATAGCTGCCCCTTTACACTGCGCAGGCTGGCCTTGCTTTCTGCCAGTCCAAACAATGATTACCACAAACACTGTTAAAAAAAACAAACCAAACAAAACTCTCAGTACTAGTGTAAAAGGCACTTATTTGGGGGCAGGGAGACAGCTCATCTTCCTCTTCAGAAATGTCCTTTGGTATTTATTTTCCACTGTGTGTACTGCCTTCTTTCCTCCTTTACTAAGCAACTGCAGGGAATTCTTCTCTCTTTTTTCCAGGGAAACTCACAGTCTTCACCCAGCTCTGAACTCAAGACTCATTGCTCTGAAGATTCTGTCTTCTGTGTTCGGAGACTGGGATTTAAGAGTATCCAAAGTGTGTCCATGGCAGGAGAAAACAAAATGGACATTAGGGAATGGAGAAAATGTCCAACATCTCTGACAGCCTCTTTCTCCCTCATTGTTTCTACTTCTTTTTGTCCTGAGGGCTTTTGAACTCCTGTTGTGAACCCTTCCCTTCTGCCCAACACACTTATCATATGATCAGAGAATCATAGAGTGGTTTGGATTGGAATGGACCTCCAAAGGTCATTTAGTCCAATCCCCCTATAATGAACATGGACATCTTCAACTAGATCAAGTTGCCTGGAACCACATCCAGCCTGGCTTTGAATGCCTCCAAGGGTGGCACATCTACCACTCTTCTGGGCAATCTGTTCTCATATTTTACCACACTCTTAAATTTCTTCCTTACATCTAGCCTGAATCTCCTTTCTTTTAGTTTAAAACCATTACCCCTCCTCCTATCGCAGCAGGCTGTGCTAAAAAGTCTTTCCTCACAGGCCACTTTTAAGTACTGAAAGGGCATAACAAGGTCTCCCTGGAGCCTTCTCTTCTTCAGGCTGAACAAGACCAGCTCTCTCAGCCTTTCCTTGTAGGTGAGGTATTCCATTCCTCTGATCATTTCTGAGGTCATCCTCTGGACTGTCTCTGGCAGGTCCATATCTTTCCTGTATTGCAGACTCCAGAGGTGGATGCAGGACTGCAGGTGGGGTCTCACCAGAGTGGACTAGAGGTGCAGAATTGCCTCCCTTGACTTGCTGGCCATGCTCCTTTAGATGCCGACAAAGATACAATTGACCTCCTGGGCTGCAATGACTCATTGCCAGATCATGTCTAGTTTTTCATCTACCAGTGCCTCCAAGTCTTTCTTCCCAGGTTTGCTCTCACTTCCTTCATCCACCAGCCTGTATTGATAACAGGGGTTACCCTGACCAAGGTGCAGGACCCATCACTTGGCTTGCTGAAACTCACAGGGTTCACATGAGCCCCACTGAAGGAACTTCTGATAATCCACCTAGTTATTTTGTGACTAACATTCTCTTAAGTCATCATCTGGAAAACCCTCATGGCAGAGACCTTATTTGGTAATGAGCAGTAACAGGTCACTTCATATAGTACTTGCAAAGCATTAGGGCAAACAAGAAAAGATAGTTAATTTGTTAGCACAATAGCTAAGAATGACACCATACACCACTGTACTTGACTGTAATACATGCTATATGAAAGTGGTAATAGTATACAGATCTCAATAAAATGTAATCAAGAGCTGGATATGGTGTCTTTTTCCCCCAGATTTTACAATGTATGAGTCAATAGTAGTTCTCAGTTTACAGATAATACCAAAGGAAGATATGCAATATGTAGCCATAATAAGTTTGGATAGATTTTATGAGAAGCTGAAACTAAACTCAGTATAGAGAGCTAAATATTTCAGTAGAAGTGTCTGGATGGGTCAACAGCGTGTACTTTGTAAACCTGATTTCAGCTGCTAACTTCAGCTCATAGAGTATTTCCACATTTACATCACTGCCAAAGCTTGCTCCTTAACTTCTTTAAAAGCAATTTTTGCTGCTGTTATCAGCCCTTCGACACAATCACATTTATGGCCCTATTCAGCAAGTATTAGTGCAATTTATGAAATATAGCTATTTTTTTTTTATTGTTGAAGGAGGGAAAAAGAATTGCACTGCTGAAATTGGTGATAAACAATTATGATACTTCTAATTAAAAGTAAAAAACAAAGACAGACACAGGGTAATAGGACATTATTTTCTGCCATTTTAATGGAACTTTAAATGAAAATGTTAATGAAAATTTAACAATTTAAACTCAAGCATGATATCGTGTAATAGGAATTATCTGTCTTTATATTAAGAAATATATTGAAAAAAACAGTGCAATTTTCAGATATTCTTATTTTGTAATATTGAAACACAATGCTAGACTAGAGCCATAACAATAATTTTAAAGGAATTACAAACAAAAAGTGGAAAATGTGTAGGCTCATTATTTGAACCATACATATTTGCACACTTACTCAAGTTTCAACAAGTTTACTGGTGAGCTCTATTACCTTTGACATCTCCTTTGAATATAGGATTGCATCTGTTATCTGGGCTTGTGTTTGTTTAATGCTTATTTCAAGAGTATGGCCAACCATGTGGCTGAATCAGGCCCAGGGTTTTCAGCAGCATGCAGAAAAGCATACTCTCTAACAACAGAACTCCTTTCCAACAACATCCACAGAGGCAGCAAGGAAGTGTTCTGTTGAAGGGTGGCTTTTACAACTTGTTATTTGCACCTGAGAGGCAAATAAGCATACAGAACTTACAAAAAGTGGTCTGAGTTCATGACTTTACCCTTAATTCAGCATAATTCTTAAGCTTTGAGAAGCGTTGAGAGCCTTATCTTGGTAATCAGGGTTGTCATATTGACATACAATACCTCTTTTTCTTTGTTTGACTGACATCCCTTGCCCTTAAAACAGACTTTTGTCAGTCCAGATTTTCATAATTTGTAGTGTGTAGTATGTACACAAAAGCAGGGGAAAAATGAAATACAGGACTGCATGAGAACCAACAAGTCTTAGATTACACAGATAATTTATAAACTCTCAGAAGATTATAAACAATAGTTCTTCTCTGGGTGAGGATGAGAAAGTTGGTGCTGTTCAGGCTGGAGAAGAGAAGGCTGTGTGGAGACCTCATAGCAGCATTCCAATATCTGAAGGGGGCCTACAGGGATGCTGGGGACGGACTCTTCATTACGGACTGTAGTGATAGGACAAGGGGTAATGGGTTAAAACTTAAAGAAGGGAAATTTATACTGGATATGAGGAATAAGGTGAGGGTGGTGAGGCACTGGAATGGGTTGCTCAGGGAAGTTGTGAATGCTCCATTGCTGGCAGTGTTCAAGGCCAGGTTGGACATAGCCTTGGGTGATATGGTTTAGTGTGAGGTGTCCCTGCCCATGGCAAGGGGGTTGGAACTAGATGATCTTGAGGTCCTTTCCAACCCTAATTATTCTATGATTCTATGATTCTATATGTGTTTCTGAAACAAAAGTAGAACAAGGTGGATAAAGAACTGGCTGGATTGCTGTGCACAGAGAGTTGTGGTCAGCTGCTCAGTGTCCAACTGGAGGCTGGTAACAAATGGAGTCCCTCACAAGTTAGTGTCGCGACTAACCTGTTCAACATCTTTGTCAGTGAGATGGACGGTGGGATTGAGTGTGCCCTCAGGAAGTTTGCCAATGACACCAAGCTGGGTGCCTCAGTTGATAAGCTGGAGGCAATTAATGCCATCCAGAAGGACCTTGACACACTTGTGAGGTGTGCCCATGCCAACCTCCTGAAGTTCAACCAAGCCAAATGCAAAGTCCTGCACCTGGAGCAGGGCAATCCCAGGCACAGCTACAAGCTGGGAAGAGAAGAGGTTCAGAGCAGCCCTGCAGAGAAGGACTTGGGGGTGTTGGCTGATGAGAAAGTGAACATGAGCCAGTTTCAGTGGACAGTTGCAGCCCAGAATGCCAACGGTATCCTGGGCTGCATCAAAAGAAGCATGAGCAGCAGGTTGAGGGAGGTGATCCTACCCCTCTACTCTGCTCTTGTGAGACCTTACTTGGAATATTGTTTACAGTTCTGGTGTTCTGTACATAAGAAAGACATGGAGCTGCTGGAACAAGTCCAGAAGAGTGCCACAAGGATGATCATGGGACTGGAGCACTTCCTGCATGAAGATAGGTTAAGAAAGTTGGGGCTGTTCAGCCTGGAGAAGAGAAGGCTGCATAGAGACCTCTTAAGCAGCCTTCCAGCAACTGAATCTGGCCTATAAGGATGCTGGGGAGGGAGTCTTCATTAGGGACTGTAGTGATAAAACAAGGGGGAATGGATTCAAACTTATGCAGGGGAGATTTAGGTTAGATATAAGGAAAAAGTTCTTTACTGTAAGGGTGATGAGGTACTTGAACAGGTTGCCCAAGGAAGTTGTGAGTGCTCTTTCCCTGGCAGTGTTCAAGGCCAGGTTGGACAGAGCATTGAGCAACCTGATCCAGTGTGAGGTATCTATCCATGGCAAGGGAATTGAAACTGGATGATCTTAAGGTGTTTTCCAACCCAAACCATTCTGTGATTCTCTCAGTCTTGATTTTTAGAATAGAACCCAGAGCCTGCCTTTTTGTTAAAAGTGGCAAGTCATGGGTGTAAGTTATGTGCGTATGTCTTCGGGGCAAGTTTATGAAATTTTGCAGTGTCAATTAGTCTGTTTATTGCACAGAATCATAATATGGTTGAGTTTGGAAGTGATCTCTGGAGACCATCTAGACCAGCCCCCCAGTAAAGCAGGTTCAGCCTGATTAGGCTGCACAGGATCACAACCAGGTGGGGCTTGAATGTCTCCAGAGAAGGAGACTCTACAGAAGAGAATCTACAGACTCTACAGAGTAGAGGAGATTCTACAGAGACTCTACGTCTGCAGAAATCTTGTTCCAGTGCTTTGGAACCCTCAAAGTAAAGTTTCTTCTCCTATTCAGACAGAGCTTCCTGTGTTTCAGTTTTTATCTGTTGCCCCATATCCTGTTGATGGGCAGTGCTGGGGTTCAGATAAAGACTGCCCACATGCACAGAGGACATTTTCCTTTAGTAATGCTGTGTGAAGACAAACATGCCAGGAGACACTCCATGAACCCCCTCCCTGAAAGTATTAATTTACATGAATATGAAGAAAAAGAAAAGAAGCATATAAAGATACTTAAATAAACAGGCACATTTATGTACTTTTTGGTCCCTTTCAATTTAAAAATACTGGAAAAAAAAAGAATTCCTTTCCTTTTTGAAATTGAATGAGAAAAAACATTCAAACCCAATGCAGTTTTTCTCAATTTCAAAATACTGGAAACTTACTCACATAACCATGAATATTTGTCAAATGAGAAAGAGCAGTTTGGCGCAGAGAAGAAAAGAGCTCTCCATAACAAATTTGAAAGCTGAGAAACCTGGATAGCTCAGATAAGATTCAAAGAGGCATCAAAACATCAAGTTTCTCTTTTGAACTGAACTCTTCTACCTCATTTTCAGAAATGCTTGTGACATCTACAAGACTGTAATGAAAGACTGAATGACAAGGAAGAAGAGGTACAACTGAAATGCTGTTTTTAAACAAGGGAGAGCTGCAAAATACAGTTCCTGAGGGCAGCAACAACAAAAACCTCACAGATTTTGTTCTCTACCTTGTTTGTTCTCTACCTTCCTTTCAGGGAGTTGTCACAAGATAAACTGCTCACACTGATGTCAGCTGAAAAGTCACTTAATCGCTTTATCTTTTGGTAAACTTTGCATTTTGCTTGAGCTAGAATGAGTATTAGATCAAGCAGACTGACCTGTTCAGCAAGAATAGAGAGTGTAGGCACATTCCTAAGACCACCATGGTTTTTCAAGTTGTCTTGATTTACTAAAATCAGAGAGTATCAGTACTAAAATCAGTACTAAGTGTCAGGCAGAAGTACCCACCCCTTAAGCTCAGAGATAGAACAATTGAATTCCACTGCTTAGAAAGTGTACTCCATTATTTTTTCCATTTTGGTTGGAATGAATTTCTCTCAAGAAGACTGTGTCTCTTGTGTTAAATTTCTTAAAAAACCCAAAACATCTATTGCAGAAGAGCTTATGTAAATATTCTTCTTTGACAATTTAAAAAATTATCTTACTCCAGTTCGATTGTGGGAGGAGATTTAAAACACAAGAGTCTTTAAAAATCCACAGTCAAAGTGAAACACTCAGTAATTTAAACAAGGTATCTTGAATTTTTCTAATGTTTTTTCCTCACTTCATGAAAATGTGAGATTTTTCTTTTTATCTTGTGCTAAAGATGTGAGAAGTATTGAACAGGAGATGGGCAAATAACAGAAATCTGGAAAATTATAACAAGATGGAAAATCAGATTTCTGTTCAGCTGTACAGAAAGAATTAAATTAATCCAAAAATAATGGCAGATTATATGTGATAAGCATGATACACTGTTTCAGTATCACTAGCAAATTCTTGCCATCCAGAAGTTCAGCCTGGTGCATAAAATAATGCAGACAGCCAGATTCTGTGGTGTGCTCTTCTGCTCGCTGGATCTATGAGCAGAGATCTATAGTTCATGGAACATGCCTTGAAAAGATAAAGGACAGTGTCTTTTTTATGCCATGGAAGGAGCTGAAAAAGGTAAAACAGTATTCATAGAGCCACAGAATTACAGTATCACAAAAGTACTGAGGTTGGAAGGGAACTTTGGAGGTCATCCTGTTCAACCCCCCTGCTCAAGCAAGGCCAGTTGCCCAAGACCATGTCAAGATGGTATTTTTAGCATCTCCAAGCATGGAGACTCCACAGCCTCCCTGGAAAACCTGTGCCAGTGCTCATCTATGCTCATGGTGAAAAAGTATTTCCTGATGTTCAGAGAGATCCTTCTGTGTTTCAATTTGTGCCCATTGCCTCTGGTGTTGTCACTGATCACCACTGAGAAGAGCTTAGCTCCATTCTCTTTGCAGCCTTCCTTCAGGTATTTAAATACACTGATGAGAAACCGACTGATCTATGTCTGTATGGTATTGTGAGCCCAGAACTGGACACAGAACTACAGGTGCACTGAGTGCAAGGATCTCCTCCCTCAACCTGCTGGCAATACTTTGCCTAATGCAGCCTAGGATACTATTTGCCACCTTTTCTGCAGGGCTACATTCCCGGCTTGTGTTCAGCTTGGTGCCCACCAGGCTATCTATGCTTTTTCCTGCCAAACTATTTTGCAGCTGGGTGGCCACCAACATATATTGGTGCCTGGTGTTGATCTTCCCTGGGTGTATGGAGATCTGTAGAAAACTTAGTAAGTCGATGCCATTACCAATATTTGACATGGAAGGAGATTTCATAATGATTTTATTCTTCCATTCTCAGAAGTAGGCACTGTTATTTTCTGTTAAATTTTGACTTAACCCTGGGACGTGTATCAGGTTCAAAAGGAAAATATCAGTCAAAACCAGCTCTACTGTTCAGACAAAAAGCACTCACCAGCTGTAATTCTTTAACTTACCAAACAGTCAGTGTGACAAGGAAATTCTTCACTCCTGTTGAGAGCTGTTACTTCTTCTTGGCTTGATGACTCACATCCATGCTGAATATCGTCTGTTCTGCGCCGCTTCCAATGGGACTGCAGGTGGAGACACTTGGCTGGACTGCTGAGTATGTTATTAGGACGCCTGCGGTCCTGGGGACTAGCCAAGGTCATGCAGGGCTAACCCTAGTTTGCAGCATGCAAGCACAAACTGAAATTCGGTTTGATTTGTGAGCAGGTGATTTAACAGCAACATGTGAGAGTTCTGGAAAATCTGGGAATTAATCCAGATTGCTAAGGTAACCACTTAATTTTTCTCAGTTTTAATGTTGCTTTACTATTGCTATTTGAAGTGGTGTTATGTCCTTATGTTCATCTTCCTCCTTACACATTAGAGTTAATTTTGTTGTATTTTGTTTTCCTTGCATTTTTATTTGCATGTTAAGGAGAAAAAATCACAACATATATAAAATAATTTAAAAATCCATTTTTTTCACTCTGAGAAAAGGTAAATGTGGTTGAAAAAACTTTGTAAAATTTTGCCTTTCAAAAAAAAATCTTTACAAATGGCTGGAACAGCTTATTGATTAACTGGGGTCAGCAAATAGGTGATAAATAGAGGCTGTACTCTTGCCGTGTTAATTATTCATCTTTTGTGGAAGCTATAGGCAGTCATAAAAAATGAGGGGGAAATTTGTGACTTATTCTGTTGCTTGCAGAGAAAGTTAAATGGGTACACCAAGCCATTGCTTACCTGTTGTCAGGACTCCCTTCTGAGACCAGATGTTCTCTGTGGATCTCTGCAGGTTTCGTTAGGATATGTGTTAGGAGCCATTGACTATGGTGTTTTTCATCACATCATCAGCTGCTACAGGGTCAAATGGCCAGAGAGAACCTGCCAGGCCACTGCTCACACTGTTCAATGTAAACTTCACTGTAAAAATGCTCACACTGTTCAATGTAAACTTCACTGTAAAAATGTTTTCTTCCTTCCCCTGGCAACTCCACCTGGGAGGATGTGCAGGGATATTTGTGGAGTGGTGAGGCACAGGAAAGTTCACAGCCATAGCACCATGTAGGTCTGGCAGGGGCCAGCACAAGAATCTCAGCTTGTGAGCAGCTCCTGGGGGAACAAAGGACGAGTCTTGTTCAAAGATTTTTTTAGAGCAGCTTTTGTCATCACAGGAGCCATCCTTGAGCTTAGCCAGCTAAACTAGAAGCTCGAAGGTGCTTGGGGCTGTGATACGTACTTACAGCCTAAATTTATTCATAACCAGTTGCGCTTATAGGTTTTTAAGTCAGCACTGTTTTTTTGGCTTACTCAACCCTTCTTTTTTTTTCTTTCCTGGTATTTAGCTACCGCATCAGCTATATTTGTAGAGTAGTAATATTCTCAATTGCCTCATTTTTACTATACTGCACAGTATAGATTTTTTTGGTCTTCTTTTACACAAAGGGCTGTCTATTTCTTGAATTTTCCTAGTAGCTGCTCTGTGTAGCTATTACACTGTAAGTTCATGTTCTGGTGTCGGTGACAAAAATTGAACAGGGCACTCCATCCTCAAGATTGTTCTCATTGCACTGGAAATACATCGCTGAGTTTTAGAATTTGGAAACAAATAGCTGGTTTTGCTGAGTATCACACTAAACAGACTGGTGTATGTCATACTCAAAGTCCAACTACTTTTATAGAATAGAAGAAGAAAACTAGTTGGCACTGAGTCACATAGAAGGTTTGTTGACTTGCTCTTCTTGTAGGATATTTATATGATTCAATTATACAGACAGAAACAATCAGAAAGAAAGATTTTCATGGTTTGTTGTAGGTAAGAAAGTTTCACCTGTTTTTCATTCAAACATCTCAAAGATGTAAGTATGTCTGCTTTTATTAGTACAGCATCAAGTTTGCTGAATGGTGTTTAGCTTTAGTTGTTCTGACGGGACCATCTGGAAATCAGTTTGGAAGGAACTTGTCTTAATGATGTGTTATTACCAGTGGGATAAACAAATAGATTCCACCCATATTCTGTGCAAGCAGTCATTTTCTCTATTATTCAATTGAACCCAGTGGATTAAATAATATTTTTATTTCCCCCAAAAGCATTACAGGTGTTTTTCACATCCATTTGCTTCAGGCTTATAATTATTATTTTCAGTATCTCTATCTTAACATTTTCTAATAAAATACAAACATCAGTGTAATAGTGTATTGCAATGTGTGCTATGAACTTCACCATACTTCTAGTACTGCTATAATGTAAGTACACAAATTAGGCAGGAATTTCTGAAAAAAACACAGCAAGTCAAACCAACACTTCATTGTAAGTATGATACTCATAGGAGAAATAGAGAACTAAAGCATCAGCACAAGTTAATGAGCTGTTGATATGGAGAGATACCAATAAATCAGACATGTAGAAATGTTTTGTACTACTTCATCACAGAGACAGAGATGGAAAACAAAAAAAAAAAAAAAAAAAAAAAAAAGAAAAACAGGTGAAAGAGCAAGTTTGAAATAGGAAGAAAGATTAAACTAGGCAGAAGCAAGTGTGGAGGAGTTACAGTGGAATGAAGGAAAATGATGACACTTTCTGAAAGGAAAACCTAAGTATAATCTAAAGTATAATACTTCAGAATGAAAAAGGTATCTGTACAGAAAAATGATGTTTTGTTTACTCCATACCAGTAAATAAGTTTTATCTGAAAAAATCAGTTTTTGTTCATTATGGACCTTCAGGTTCTCTACTTTCTTATCTGTACCAGGCTAAGTCAGTGATGCAAAGTCATGAGCTATACTCCTGGGAAAGAATGTATATATTAGTGATTTGTAGCTCTGCTAAATTACATGGAAAAGGAGAGAGAATGGGTTGAAGAGTTGTGCCAATTTTGAAACTACTTCCTATGGTGCAGTGTTTCTCTTTTTCATCCTGTTTGTACCATTTTTATTACTGAGCTGCAAAGTACTCTTTGGGCCGCTCAAGGACAGCAGCACTTAAGTGCTAAGTCCCTAGGAGGTATTTTTTTCTCTTTCATGCTTTGGTTATTTGTAGTATATTTTTTCCTGCAGAGACTTCTGAAGATTTGTGTTAAGTCAGATCTAGAAAGTAAAATAGGAATGAGTGAGGGAAGTGTTACATATATGTTTTAAATACGTGTTCACAGTGAGTTCCTTTACACAACATATACTTCACCTCCAATTTCCAGCACTAAGTACTGTCAACCTATGCATTTGTTTGATGTATAGAATAGTTACAGGAGGATGTCTTTCTAAAGGAAAGACTTGCCACTGCTCCTAAGAAACAAAGTGTACTGCCAGGACCACTTGCATATTGGACAACTAGCTTTTAGGAAGACAGGGACTTTGAAGAGACTTGTTCATTATGTCTACTGCAGGAACATGCTGCTTGTCACTATGGCGAGCAATGTGAAAATTTAATAAGCTCCCTCCAAATACTGTGCCTCCTTAAAGAGGTAGCTTTGTATTTGAAAGTGACATTCCCTCCTCACCTTTTCCTTATCTTCCTTCTGCTGAAATAGTAAGAACATTTATGAAAAATAAATGTTAGTTTCCAGATCTTCCTCTGGACAGAAGTATAAATGTAGTCTGAAAATGGTGACACAAGTCACATGTTATTTTAGGAGAAATCGCAAAATCATTGAGACTGGAGAAATAAATGCATTGCACTGGTCTGTCTTATTTTTTTTTTTTTTTTTTTTTAAATGTGTGAATGTATGCCATCACATTCTCTTGGCATTTGGTTTTAGTTTCTACTATGTCATTTCCTTTCATCTGGTTGAAGACTGAGATGCGTAATTGTCTTTGACTACAGAGTCCTCAATATCCTATGTAATAGTCAACTGCCAGGAGAGACTGAATGAGGTCTGCTGACATCTCAAATATTCTCCATGTATATATACTTACAAGTGTAATTCTAAGTATATACAGCTCTTCTTCATCCTTGCCAACACAGGAGATAGGTATTGAATTAATACCTCTATGATATGGTTAAAATAATGCTATATTATTGCTTTAGGTTTAGACATTCACAAAAAACAAAACTGGGAATAACCATTAGACTATCAGGCTTTCCCTACAACTTATTTCATATTTTATGAAGCACTGTCTTATTCTGAATAAATACCTT
>JAOEHX010067764.1:0-12829 GCA_025448015.1 Bolborhynchus lineola
TTGATTCTCCATGTAGCAAACTGCGTGGCTGATTTAGGGCCTAAACCATGACAGCCACCTCCTTCAGGACCTGCAGATGGATATCATCAGGTCCCATGGACTTGTGTACATTCAGGTTCTTAAGATGGTCTTGAACCAAACCTTCTCCTACAGTGGACCTAACGTCTTCATTCTCACCGTCCCTGTGTCTGCCTTCCAAGATCTGGGTGCTGTGGTCAGAGCATTTGCAGTGAAGACTGAGGCAAAGAAGTCATTAAGAACCTCAGCCTTCTCCAAATCCAGGGTGGCCAGTTCTCCCTATAGCTTCTGGAGAGGACCCACATTGTCCCTGGTCTCTCTTTTACTTGCAATGTAATTATAGTATCCCTTCCTGTTATCTTTCATATCCCTAGCCAAGTTTAATTCTAAGTGGGCCTTAGCTTTCCTAACCTGATCCCTAGCTTCCCTGACAACATCCTTGTATTCTTCCCAGGCCGCCTGTCCTTGCTTCCATCTTTTATCAGCCTCTTTTTTCCTTCGAATTTTCCTCAGCAGCTCCTTATCCATCCAAGGAGGTCTCTTGGCCCTCCTGCCACACTTCCTTCTAGTTGGGACACACCACTCCTGAGTTTGTAGAAAGTGATCCTTGAATATCAGCCAACAGTGTTGGGCCCCACTGTCCTCTAGGGCTATATCCCATGGAACCTTACTCAGCAGGTTCCTGAAGAGGCTAAAGTCTGCTCTCTTGAAGTCCAGGGCAGTGAGCTTGCTGCACGCTCTTCTCACTGTCATGAGGATCTTGAACTTGACCATCTCGTGATTGCTACAACCAAGGCTGCTCTGGAGTGTCACATTTCCAACCAGCTGGTGAACACGAGGTCAAGCATGGCACCTTTCCTTGTCGGCTCCTCTGTTACTTGCAGAAGGAAGTTGTCTTCTACACTATTGAGAAACCTCCTGAATTGCTTGTGCCGGCCCATACTGTCCCTCCAACAGATATCAGAGTGGTTCAAGTCCCCTTCAGAGAGGATGAATAGTTTTAGATGTGAAAGCATTTTAACCTCTGCTGTAAGAATATTATATTTTGTGACATTTACAATATAATTGCAAAAACCATCTTCAAAGCAGGAAGTTTGCTGTGCTTTACTGGTCATAATCTTTGGTCAACTTTTGGTTTATGCTCTCTGTTGAGTTGTATGCACTATATTTTTCATACCTCAGGTTCATGGCTTTTCACATTTACTTGTACATGAGATGAACTTTTAAACTGTACATTTAGCTGTCACATTCTGTCTTGTATGTACTGTATATCTCTTTGAACACAAGCTTTACTGGGCAGGAGTTGGACTTTCCTACATGAATGAATAGTAGATAGCACATTGCAAATTTTTGCAGTAGTAAAAATTAAGTAGTAATAAAAATAACAGTAATTATCACAGTGATGATTAGAATGATGAATGGACAAATATTTTTTTATAGGATGGTAATGTGGGTATTTATATTTACATGCAATCTTACTATTGCTTTGAAGGCCAAAATCAGGATCAAGTGACAGCTATGCATTATCTTGACACTAACACAAAAAAGTACTGACATAATGCAAAAATAAAAGGTATCTTGGAGCACACTGTAGATGAATAGAAAGAAAGGCAATGCTAAATTAGCCTGTGTTTTATTGATCATAAATAGCCCTTGGTTGTTAAAACCTGGCAAAATTCAGAGCAAGGATGAAGATTGCATTGCCATGCAATTTTCTACGTTGGATTTGAATATTCAGAATTATGTGCTAAAAATACAGATCCTTTTGAAAGCTAACTGTATCTTCAAGGGCCTAATCAAAATAGAATGGTAACTGAGCATGTATTTAAAAGATTGTAATGATTAAGATACTGCTGAGCATCAAAAGAGTTCGTGGTCTTTAACTACGGGTTAGATTCACTTAGTATGAACTTATATGTCCTAAATTAAGGAGACTTGTCAGCGAAAGTGGGAGTCAGAGAAATGACCTAAAAGATATTTATTACCTCTCTGTGATCCGGTTTTAGTCATCAAGCTTAGGCTGGAATGAATGGTTGTAAAGGAGATGTCTACCACTCTGCAAATAGGAAAAAGTGAAATCAATTCACCTGAATTGTGCTAAACTTTCATATTTTCATACAGTAATTGTTGGCTGGGCAAAGGAAGGGTCATAATGTAGACTCATTACTGCTGTTTGTTAGGTAAAAGAAATGAAATCCAAGGTAAACTTTTAATTGTGCTGAGTAAGAGCAATTAGTAGTGGTGTCTCAAGGAAATTCTTAAAAGAATCTTTTTCCAAATGATCTTAAAACCTATTTTTGGGTGGTCAGTTTTGACTAAAAAAAAATTCTCATAAATTGTCTTCATCACAAAGCATGATAAAAACTGTTAATTTATGGAAGAAAAAAAAAAATGTGCTATACTTTCATATTTTCTTACAGTAATTGTTGGCTGGGCAAAGGAAGGGTCATACTGTAGACTCATTACTGCTGTTTGTTAGGTAAAAGAAAAGACAGCCTTAACTAAGTAAGTTGCAAAATGATAAGAAGCCAGTTACAGTTCTTATAATGTACATTATGCCTGAAGCTTTTAAGGTGGATTTGGCAACATCTGTTAATTTAATCTTTCATCCATGAGCTGGTGAAGCTGGTAAAATCCAAGGTAAACTTTTAATTGTGCTGAGTAAGAGCAATTAGTAGTGGTGTCTCAAGGAAAATTCTTAATCAGTGGTAATTGGAATGACAGGCGAGACTTTGCTCCAACAGTTCATTAAACTTCTATTTTTATGGGGATTTCTTCATTTCCACCGGAATGAACAAGTCAGTATGCATGACTTATTCTGCAATGAACTTTGATGAATTTTTCTAAGTACATTAAAATGAGCTGCATCTTCTGCTAATCCAAAGATCACCCCCATCCATACATGCGGTGATAAACCCTCTGATGCACATGCAAGAAGGCAGGATAATGGGCATGAAGGACAATCATATATGTACGTATATAAATATGTATTTTTTTTTTCTCAGTAATAACTCTGAACTGCCTACAGCATTCACAGTGCCTCTTAAAAGTCAGGTATTCTATTGAATTTAAAATTCTCTAATGCTACACAGGAAAGGAAAAAAATCAAACACTTTCTGAATTGGGCCCAAGTATCCAAGGTTAATTTTCTGAGAAAGCTGCAGCAGCTAGATAAGGCCATCCCCTGCAAATTAGTTTTGCCTGCCTGGATTACAGCTAAATTTATGCAGCTTGCCTTATCCTTTCAGAAGCGCCTCTGAAGTGTCGTAATTAACTGGCACATATAAAGTGAGAAAATTTTCTGCTTGGTGGCAGCCATTCCTCATTTCATCTCAGTTCTAACCCAAATGGAAAGGCAGTTTCTTATTTTTACTGTTAAAAAAAATACCCCATAACCCACCAATATTTTACAAGGAGTCTTTGAAAACAAACATGAAACAGCTTCAGAACAGAGTTAGGGTTTTAAAGAGCACAAATACTGCTGAGGGAGCAAAGTGGTGATTTTGCATAGTAGCAAATGGAACACAGTAGGTGGAGACTGTGTGGTGTACATATAAATATATCTGTGAGTATACATGTAGGTACACACACATATGGCTTCCAAAGTTTTACAATTCAGTAGAGAATTTCTGTCTTATTTCTGTTAAGATCCACAACGAAACTATAGGTTAGGAAGAAGTAGATGTGAGGTATGCATTATTTTAATATTATTTTATATTATTTTAACATAATAGTACACATTTCGCAGTTGTCTCTGAATCACGTGTGAATTCCTGTGTCTTTTGTTAAGAAAAGTCAAGGGCATATTTGACTTTTTCCATGTAATTTTACTTTTTGCCAATTTAAATTGTTTAATATTGTAAAAAGAAAACAATAATTGCAATAAATTCCCACTGTCTATGTTTCAAGTAAAGCTGGCACACATATGTAAACTTGGCGAAAATAGTGTAGCCTGCAGGAAATTTAATCCCAAACTGTGCTAATTTATTTCCTTTTCTGCATAGATTTTCATTAATCATTTTGTTATTTTTGTTGTGATCATCAAGAGTTCTGTCTGCTATAATAACTTTTTATACTATCTTGCTCTATTTTTCATGTTTCTCATGTGTCCCATTATATACTCATTTATAAAGCTTGTCAAATATTTTGACAACTTTTCATCTATTTCTGTAATAAAATGTTAGGTAAGTACTTTCTCCTCTTATACCCCCTCAAATTTTTTTGTAATGAAAACTTATGGAAGTCAGTGAGAGTGACTGTTTTGCTGAGAATTCTGATAGTGAATTGCTGCTGTGCAGTAACCAACGGTGTTTGTATTTTTTCCCCCATTTTCCCATTTAGCAAAAGTAATTTTTAGGTTTGCTATCAAATCTTCATTTTATCCATTTAGAGTGCTGCAGCCAGAGTATTCAAGTATATTACAAACCATTGTGCACTAAACTACCTCCATTTCAACTATTCTAGCTTGGTGAAAGCTGTATTTTTGCTTCCTGAAAAATTGATATTAGAGCTCAGCTGGGAATATTCTACAATCTATTTTTACTCAGAAGTTTCAGCTATGTCAAATATAAAGCTCTTATGCTACTGCTAAGTAGATCAACAAGTATACTGCAGTGTGTTAGTTGTCCAGGGCATACCCTATATAGTAAATCTCCCAACAATGAGTAATGGCAGCAGGAATCAAAGGGCCAAATTTTGCTTTCAGCTGGACTGGATTAAATCCAGAGCAAATCCACTGACTTCAGAGGAATTACTTGGGATTTAAACTAGTACATCAGTTAAGCAGAATGTATCCCTTCCTATCTAAACCATAGTTCTAACATCTACTTATGGTGGAGATTCCTGGGCAGCCATTGACTTGCACAAGAAGAGATTATGTCATGAGCTCATAGAATTTTTATTTGCTTAATCTTCAAGTAATAAAGATGAACATTATCACTGTCTTGACTATAGCAAAATGTCATGCCTGCTAGGGTTCCCCTTTGGAGAAGACTGTCATGCAAAAGCAAGAGAAGCTAAAGAAATGCTAAACCTGTATGCAATTGAAAATCTCTTTAGAAGAGCTGAGTGAAGCTGAAGACAAGCCGGGTTTGAGCAGAATCTAAAACTTCATCAGCAAAAGCCTAATTATTCATAAGAATTTTACATGGATTAATTGATCTTTAACCAGGAAGTCCATCAAAAACCTAAAAAAATACTGAGAAATAATTTCTGTGTATTAGAAAGAAATGACTAAAGGACAAGTTATATCAACCAAAATAAAAGGAAATGGAAAAATCTGAGGTTCATCTGTGCTGGCATTTATCCCACATTGTTGATATCCCAGTCAATTGACTGGGTAGCTGTCTAAAAGATCTCTCATAGCTATGAAAAAGCAGTTCAAAAATTGTTGAGTCACAGGTAACATATACAAAAGTCTTTGTGCAAAAGACAAGAATTAAAGGAAGGTACAGCTTAGGGTAGTCAAACAGCTGTTTCCTTTCCCACCAGTGCACTTCCAGAAGACAAGTAGTGGGGAATAGATGATTGAACATTAAAATTTGGATATCTGTCAAAAGAAAACAATGTTCATTTGCATAAGACACCCATGACAATTGTCTATATTTACTAAAATTATTGGATGGTTTTGAGAAAAAAAAAATCCTTCAAAATGTTTTGATTGGTTTTCTTTCCTGTATTTTTCTTCATTCTCTATAACATCATTTACATTAAGTTCCTTTTTTACATGTTTTATCACTCCTATCTTTACTTTTGTCACTTATGTCAATTTTTTAATTAATTTTCCAACTGTGCACTTTTCTTCTTATTTTCCATAATTTTCATGTGTTCATTTATATTTTTCAATTAGCAGCGTCATTTCAGTGAGGTTTGTTTTCATTGCACAGATATATATATGGTAGACAGGACTCAGTATTTTCTTTTAACATGTTTACATGTAGACAGATTTGTTGGGAAGGGAATATGTCTTTGTACTGTTTCAGGAAAACAATGAGTGAGAATTGTTGGACAATTTATGTTGCAGATTATCCATTATAGCAAAACATCTCTTCTGCTAATGCATGTGTACTTATCAAAAAGCACAAAGAGGAGTACAATCTGAACATCTTTGATTACAGCCAGATTCTGGCTGAAATGAATAGAAGGGCCTTAGGCTGTTTAGAGAGTGTGCCACCTATGATTTCATGGTGTCTTTCATTTTCCACTGCCCCTAGTTAAAAATACAAATTTGTTTCTTACAGTTTTATTTTTAATGCAAACACTGTTTTTTGAATTGATATGTTTCTTTTCTCAGATTTATATGGCCAACATATAAGACTTAATAAACATTAAATTAAATGACTCTTTCATTTCTTTTTATGTTGATACCAAAATCCATAGGGCAATCCCTTAGAAATGGGTCTTTCATATAATATGGTCATATATGTATCTAAAAGTAATCAGATTTAACAATAAGCATCTTTAAAAATACCAAAGTGAAGAAATTGCTGTGATTTCACAAGGTTTCTCATAGATTTATTTTATTTGTTTTTACAAATCCCAGCCATCCAGTTGCTTATATTTAAATTAAACTTTATATGAGGAACTGATACACATATAAAACTAATGAACAAAAATCCTGTTTACCAATTAGTTAAATCCAATTAAAGCTTAAGCTGATAACTGTATAAACCTCTGGTATGAAAAAGAAAAAATATGCTCGGAGCTGTTGTCTACAGTACGTGTTGGAAGCATTTTTTAATGGGAACTTGTTACTATACCGAGACATTGAGTAAAATACTAATTTAACTGTTGTAAATCAATGATATTTAAGCCAGGACTAGCAGTTGCCTTTTGTTGGTACTGTTTTCCAACAAAAGCCATTCCACAAGTCTAAGAACACTGATGTTCAGCAGTCAGCTCGGACACCTCTGTTACTAACAGGTCTTACTACGAAAAAGGTGGCATTTTCAGAAGCTGCAGTTCTATGCTAATTATCCAGAATATATCTCTCCTGAAAGGCAGATTAGATCTGGATAGTTTGATGTGGTTTTGTAGTTTGTTAGTTTGTGCAGGGCAAAATCCATAATTCCTCAGTTGTCATATGATCCTTTGTGATTTCCAGAATTTGTTTTGACAAGAGAAAAGTTCTCTTTTCACAAGGCACAGAGTACAGGCAGGTAGTGGGCTTTCCACAGAGCAAAGTTCATAACTGCTAGTTTACAGTGCAGTGTATAAACTCTCAGTTGCTGAATTTTGGACTGGTTTTGAAGGCTTTTATAAAGTAACTCACAGAAGCATATCATAGTTCTGTTGCTCCACCATATCTTTGATTCAGCAATACTCTTTATACTTGAATTTCATCAGTATATATAGTAATTTTTAAAAGTAAAAAAAAAATAAAGTAACACAAGTATTACAATGTTATTAACGTAAAACAGAGAAGCAAAGCAGTAAGTGCAATTATTCTCTATCTATATGCTGCATCCTCTGTTAATTGAGGGTTGATGTAGATTAAAATGAAATGTATTTTTTTGCCTCTGCACCATGATCACAGAGCTTCTCCTTTAATTAAAATATTGAATGAAATAACTGCCCAAGAAATGTTACTTGGAATTATTCCTTTTCCTATATACCAGAGTTCACACAGTCATGGCTTCATTGGTGAATGATGGAATGACGGCACTTTATTGAATGCATAATATTAATATTAGTAAAAGAAAATCTGTTTGAATTAATATAGAACCTTATACCACTATTGCCATTAGTCCTGTTTTGTGTCATCTTTTCCTCTGTGATAGTTCTCATTTTCATGATCTAAACTCCTGTGGACTAGGCTACAGTGCCATAAGTCCAGCATTGTAGGAAAAGTTTTTGTCCCTTTTGGTGGAGAGGTAAGGACAACAGATGTCTCATTCTGAAGGTCTGAGGAAGATGACAGTTTTTAGAATTCATGATAATTCCTCAAAATTCATAGTGGGAAAAGAAGAGTCTGTTGGACCATCAAAGGCTTTTCCTTTCCTTTTTTCCCCTTGTCATTCAGTAAAGGATTTACTTTACCCTACTAAATTACCAGTTAACACAGCTGATCTGAAACAGGAATTGCTGGAAGTTGATAACTTGACATAGCTACATTTGGTGTGTAGCAACCAACAACAACAGCAAAACAGTCCTCCTTCTCTCTCTTTCTGAAGGGAGTATACCGGAAGGGCTCACTGTCGGTGACAGTGGAGTTGAACAGGCAGAAGGTCTGCAGAGGGGCAAGGGTTGTCAATAGCGGAGCAATTCCTCTTTTTATTCTCTTTCTTGTATGCAGTATAGCTCACTTTCTTATCTCTCTGATCTCCTTTGTCTTTTCACTATATACAGGCTTTTTGTAGGTTAGATTTACACTTTTTGGTATCTGCTATTCAATTCAGTGCTGTCTTGTTTTAGTAACCTGTACTTGACCATCTTGCGTCTATGCTTATAACCCCCAAGAATTCTCTTATTTCTTTTGCCTCCTTTATTGTCTTTATTTTGGGAGTCTCTGCAACAGATGACGGCATGGCTGCCTAACAAAGGATTGTTGGTCTTAAGAAAATTCTATACCCTTCTCAGGACTATCCATTTGAGGCCTCCTTTTAATTAGGCACGATAATTATTGCAAAATTTCAGTATTAAAAAAGTGGACAGTTGTCAAACAGTGTTTATCTCTTTTGCTAATTATAAGCCCATGTCCTAATCCATTAGACGTTCACATGTAATGTAAATGTGGTTTTGGTTTTATTTGTTTGCTTGTATTGTTGTTATTGCTGATTTAAAGAAAGGAAGTTAAAACAGTGTGTTAGGACTTGAGATATCTGTATTTGACTCCCAGCTCTTGGGCAAATTGTTTAAAACTCTGATATTCCACAGTTGTCTGTTTATGTATACCCTGTACTGCCATATATACTTTTAGTGTTATATTCCAAGCTTTTTGATACAGGTGTGCACTATGATAGTACAACAGGATGCCCAGATGTAACTATTCACCAATTAAAAAAAAAACTCTTTGACTTAGATATAGACTAGATTTGTTTTTTTAAACAATAATATGCATGAAGTACTAAAGTAGATCTTCCCCCAAAACTACTTTATTCCAACAAAGTCAGATATTTTTCTTAAATGCTTGTTAAGAGACCAATATTTAGGTATATGTTACTCACACATTGTGACATAAAAGATTATCAGAGAAATAAAGTGGAAAGAAATAGTTCCATAACTTTTAAATGTTTCTTAAGTGGGAAGGACACAAACAAATGACATTAAAAAAATTTTAAAACCCCCAATCTCAGGACCAATGGCACTTTCTTTTTGTGTTAACAGGAGACATATATACTTGGTATGATGTTGAAATGAAGATTTATTAAACAAAACCACTGATTTCTCTCTTAGAGTCAATTTTGTCCATCATTTGTAAATACTGAATGAAAACAGTAGGTATGCAGGAACTTTCACTGGAGTTTTCTTTGGAGTTATTTTATTGAAAGTAAGATGAGTGGTTTGACAATTCAGAGATGCTTTAGGAATATTATGTTGCATGCAATTCATTCTGATAAAGAACTTGAGCTTGCAATGTTAATATAAATTATTTTATGTCATGTTTCAAGATTAGCTATCAAAATATTTGATTATATGTCAGAAATATTCAATAAACCAAAGGGCTTGAAACTGTTCTGTTTGAATATTACACATGAATGTATGTTATCAGTGGAGAATATATAAATTCTTGGGTAAGTGCTGTGCAGAGAAACACTTTATTCCATTTGACCTGTTTTTCTTAGAATATAACTTTGTATTGTGTCAGTGCATTCACAGATGTAAAAACTTAAGCCATTCTAAAGTTATTCCATATCTTTAGCCTCTGAGGAGAGAGGACAGAGAAAGCTTAGTTATTAGACAGAAAGACTGTTGTCATCTAGCTGCAAGAAAACATCCCCAAACAAAACAGTGTTCCAAGGGAATACGGGTCCTATTGCTGCATAACAGCTTACAGAATCTCTCCTGCAGTGGTCCAGTGTTTAGAACAGCTTCCTGCCATTCCCTCACATTCGGAAACGAAACCTGGAAAAACCTAAAATACCTGACTTGCCAAGAGTTAATCTTTTAATTTTTATCCTGAGGATCACCGGTAAAATCCTTTTTTCAGACTTCTAGATATTTGCAAGAAGACACTAATATGTGACCTAGAAGCTAAAGTACTGTTCTTGTTAGCCAGAAGAAATAGACACTTGTAAATTACAATTCATTTGACCTGTATTAGATGCCCAGAAGACTACAAAATTAATTGCACTGAGAACTGACTATTTATCTATAGAGACTTTGAAGGAATTCAGATGCAGATATCTATATGGTAAATGTCTAAAGTTCTGTGAGATTAATCCTACAGAATATTAAGCACCTAAATCCTGCTTGAGATAGTCTTTTTGTACTTTCTACTTCATTACTGTCTCTAAAATCAACGCCCAATAGCCAACCCTATTGCTTCATGAGCATTACAATACTACTGGATCATTTCTGGATATCAAAATCCACTAGCATTTATGAGAGTCATTACAAATGCACACAAATAGCCAAATTTCTGCATTTTTAAGGCATCTACGTTTCTCCAATAAACAGAAAATCAGTAAGAGATTGCTATGGGGCTGCAGAATAATTATTTTTGATCTGGTTGATTTTTTTTCTCTGAATTGAAGAACAAACTTCTGTGGTAGCTCACTTTCTGCGGATTAATAATTGTGCAGTTCAAAGTCAAGGTCCTTGATGACTCATATTTCCTTTAGAGCAATATTTGGGTAGAGGCAAAATGAAGCAATAAACATTAAAAAAACCAAAACCCTGAGATTATCCACTCATCTTTTACTTTATAGAAGACAAATGATCTTCTAAGCCAAAGACCTAGACCTTCAGCTATTAAGCAAGAAAGGAGCTTGGCTTTTATAATTAAGCTGTAGTGTCACCATCCATTGAGGGTAAAGATACATTATATACTTATTGTAAAGCCAAACTGTAATTAGAGGTGTGGAAACTATCAAAAAAGGAAGTGCTTTCCTAATATTTAGATATACTCCTTTTCCATTCTTCTTTCTCAATAATTGAATCTATATTTAAATAAAACCATTGCAATTTTGGAGTGAGCCTGCTATGAAAAGATTGTGTGCAACTAAGCTATACTGTTTTGGTAGCTTTTTGAAAAAATTCCTCTCACATATTTTTTATTTTAGCTCTGAATTTTCCTTTTCTACAGAAGCTATTAAATGAAAGCCTAAGTTCCAGCTAGCTTAAATGGGACAGTAGAATTTTTCAAAGTACTTTTATAGAACTTCAGGTCAAGGTAAAAAACAAGCCAGCAATTCTGCATGTCCAGGGATGTAACGGCTTTTTCACATTTCCCTCATCTGTATTCTTATTTCATATTGGGAAAAAAGTATTAGGAGGAGTTTTCAGGGTAATGAATAGGAATTAGAACTTATATGTCTCACTATCTTTTGTGCTTCAGAAAATATCTCCCTCAGTGTATTTGAGGCTTGATGTAGCTTCCACTGAGACCAGTAAGTCTCATATTGATTTTTAGGGAGAGTTGGATCAGACCCCTGTTACATTAGCTAAATCCTTACTAGACCAATATGTGTATGAACTGACAGTGATCACCTGAAGATGAAATGCTAGCTTCAAAACCACTAAGCTCTCTCTTTTATGGCAGAAAGGAAAAACAAAAAAGTGTGCATGTGTAGGAGAGAAATGAGGTGCTGCTGATAGTTCTGAGCCTGTACAATTGGAGTTTTGATCATTGCCCCACCAGTCAAGTGAAGACAGAAAACCATAGTTAGTGAGTTTCTGCACATAATGAGGTAAGTAGAAGTTTTTAGTCAGGCGTTCACACCGGACATTTCTACTAACTTCCAGACAGAAATTGGTTTCTGATGTCATCTCATATTGATTGAGCTGCCAGACATTAACTGATGGCCAGCCTTTGAAGGATGCTGTTTTAAGAAACCTTGCGATGCTCTTTCACAATTCCTTGTCATGTGCCTAGACCTGAACTATCATGAGAGAGAAAAAATGATGGAAATTGAAGTCCTATCAAACTCATTTCACTTTCTCATTAGGACTAAATGAAACAAGTGGGATCAAGATGCTGGCATAAGACTGAGTTTTGAACAGGGGGCACTCTGGCTATGTATTAGGACAAGGAGACATTTATTGTACATTGATCTGCATCTAATCTGTATTGTTTGTGGAGCAAGTTTTCCAGACGACAGTTATTACCTATGGCTATTGACATTTTGCATCATAAGGACATAAGACATTTTGAAATTGGTCTAATCGGTCTGTATTGAATAAAGAAGATATACTAGTGGATATTCTTCATAGGGTCTGAAAAAAATAGAAACTGAAAAAAATAAAAAGTATGATAACAAAATATGACATCTGACTATATCGGTCGTAAATATATATATATTTATATACTTATTTATATAGAAGTATATATATATATATATAAAGTGCCTGCACTCGTACTGACATTAATGAAAATATCAGTAGAAAATATTTTGGATCTTGATTTGAGACAACTTAGAATCATAGAATCATAGAATAGTTCGGGTTGGAAATGTCCTTAAGATCATCTAGTTCCAACCCCACTGCCATGGGCAGAGACACCTCACACTAAACCACATCACCCAAGGCCCTGTCCAACCTGGCCTGGAATGCCGTAAGGGATGGAGCATTCACAGCTTCCCTGGGCAACCCATTCCTGTGCCTCACCACCCTTACAGTAAAGAATTTCTTCCTCATATCCAATCTAAACTTC